>JAQFYG010001226.1:0-20251 GCA_034694325.1 Entomobrya corticalis
TTAAAACTGAGAATGACACAATGCTTGCACTCGCAAAGAAGAACATAAACTGGCACGTGCTGAAAGGAATAACCATTCCAACGCATCAAACAAATGCGACGTGGTGTTATTTGATGGATATCCCCTCTCTGGCACCTGCTTCAGTCCGGCTGGCGGCCTTCGGTGTACATATACTTGGAATTATCCTGTTCCTTATGGCAATAATTTATCCTTGCGGGCCTAAATTACGGCTGTTTCTGGTCAAGATGTACATGCTTTCATTATGGTCACCAATTGCCGGCATATTAGGACTTCTCTACTTCAAGGCTGAGTTTTGTTTTAGCAGTTATATCTACTGGATAGTGTTTTTCGTCGACATAATTTTGACTTATGGCTGGACAGTTTTTGGAAATGAAATAGCAAAATGCTATTTTGCATGGGTGGACGATCCGGAGGAGGTAAAAAGACGCGACGATGAAAGAAAAGGGATAGTGCATCCAGAGCCAGTAAGGAGTAAACGAATGTTACCGCCACCTACACCTACACCACCAGCGACTCCCGAGACCAGTAGTGTATCTGATATCGATAGTTTTGTGCAGAGGAATAATATGGGCCCACCTCCAGCAATGCAACCAGTGACACCACAACTACCTCCGCCACAGCAAGGACGACGATCACAACCTATGCTTCAGCAACAAGCGGTGCGTCCACCTCCTCGGCCACAACAACAGCAGGGGCGACCATCCCAACTTCCGTCTTTGCCTCAGCAACAGGGAATTCGTCCACCTCCTCGGCCACAACAACAGCAGGGTCGACAATCCCAACTTCCGTCTTTGCCTCAGCAACAGGGAATTCGACCCCCACCACAGCCTGGCGCAGTCTCGAGACGATCTATTCGATGAACGGATTAGATTGAGTTCTTTAATGCACAAAACGTTTTGATTAACTATGGAAAAAGTAGTGTTTACTTTTAAAAGTGCAAGTCCTTTGTTTCACAATGGAACGGTGTGTTATTTCTAATACTTAAATAAAGCCATTTTATAAGCTCGGATTATGCCTACTCTGAGACTGTTTCTATTGCTCCCATATACAAATCATTGAACACAACCTGAACCAAAAATTGATTATTTTGTAAAATGTTTCAAGTGGTTTACTGTACTGCTGAATCTGAATGACTATTATTACGCCTTTTCTACACCGCATTTATTATACCAATCTGTCAGCCTCCATGCGTTTTCAATGACAACGACAAATAATGAAGAGGATTCAGGATTCATTTCCGAAAATAATCCGAGCTCAAACAATACGAGCCTCAATGCTCCTCCACCTGCTGCATTGCAACAGAACGTCCCATCAAAATATCCTCCTCCCTGCAACTTTTGTGGTTGGCACCGGAAAAAGTTTGCTTTGCACTGGGCCATTACACGCTTGATTTCTTTCACGATAATTATCACTTTGTACATTTCCTGGTCACTATATATAACTGGAAAAGCAACGGCTCCCATAATTCCGCTGGGACCACTAAGCGCATCTAGGCAGAATGGCAGTTATCACACTTGCTGTGAAATTTGGATATGTGACCCTGATCTGAAAGAAAGCCTGATCACAATTTTCGGTTATGCAATTAATGGAGTAGGATGCGCATTTCTTGCGGCTGCAGCAGGTGCTTCCGGTGGCTCTTATAGAAAATACTTTGTGATAGTCCATATGAGTTTTGTCCCAGCTCCATTACTGGGACAAGTGGTAATTGTGATCTTTAAGCTGAAGGAGTGCCTGCAAGTGCCCATTATCGACTTGGTAGAATTGGTAGCATATGCAATTTGCGCTTTTATTGGATGGCGTGTGGGGAGATCTTTAATTACTTGGCTGGAGAATCCGGACCAAGTGGACATGGATGATGACTTGAGAAGAAGAAATAAAAAGAGGTTACTAGCAAATGTGCCGCAAATAAATATAGAACTGTTTACTTCTTCGGACACTAATGAAGAAATAGAAAATGATGCTGAAGCCGTTAAAATTGAATAATTACAAGTTCCTTAAGATTGGAAATAGTTTGTAGCCTACTCCAGCTACTCTGGACTTGGACTGCTCAGGCCTCAGGGATGTCATCGCAGAAAGTTGGATTATTTGTTGTGTAGTTGAAAACAAGTGAATAAAATTACCCAGTCAATCTATGCCCAATCTACCTTATAATTATATATTTTTCTACTCTTCTTACTCTATAATTGTTCATTTGACATTTTTTGACACACTTTTCATACTTCGCAATAATGATGATAGTAATATTGAATAAGGAATTTTCTTCGTTTTGCCTCTTTTGCTGACTTATTCTAGCATTTCAGCATTTGTATAGCTCTTCTTCAGATTTAAAATCTTAACTTCATTTTATACTTTTTCATCATTTGCGGACAATGATGATGACGATGTACTTTACTGATTAATGGCTATAACATCTCAGTTCACCTCTGAGGTCCCATATACTCCCATATACCATTTGTGTAGTGACACGTTACATTTTCTTTCACATTACGTTACGTTACGCACGCTTTTGCCGTATTTCAAATAGTCAAAAGAAGATGATAGAAAACAGACAGAATTTTCTCCCGTTTTCTCAAAAAGTACCTTGAACTCTGGCATCTTTACTGTATCGTACGTTAACTCGGAGACGCACGTGCAACAAATTCGATCAAAATCGCAACTAAAAGCAAAGCTACTTAAGCTTATAATAATAATAATAAGCTTTTAAATACATTTTTCAACAAACTTGTCATTAAAGTGCATAATGTTGCACTTTTAAAACGTTTTTTTTGGTCATTTATAAGCAGAAAATTGAAAACGAAACATTGCTGACCTACAAAATATAAGTCATCATGATAGTTTTTTCGAAATAAAAACTGCAGCCTAGCAAAGAGTAGTGTCCGTACGTGCGTGTATGAAATACGCTCTCATCATTCATTCACTCTTTGTTACTTGCAATTGCAATGCAATCTGACAGACAGTGACAGTGCGTTAGCTTTTTAAAATTTACTGCAATACTCGATTATAAAAAATGGTCTAATAAATATTCCCAAGTTCATCGTCTTTTTTGTTGCGTCTTATGTCTGTGATTGGTATGATGATTTGATGATCACCATTCACCATTATCACAGGTAGTAAGTATATGCGTGAGCGAAACAAACAATGCCATATACAAGTACACAACCCGTGCGTGTAATAATCACAATACGCAGAGAGCAGTTGCAACTTAAATTCAATTTCAATGAATTCTTATAGTTTGCGTTCATCAGCGTATTTATTTTGAAAGGGAAAATTTCGAAAGAAAATAAGTTTTTTAAGGGAGTTTACAGTGGTACTTGATTCACAGTTGCAGTCACGTTGTGTTTTATTCTGCACGCAAAACTTGATGCATGTTTCATTTTCATTGAGATTCAATCAAGTAAGTGTATGCATGGCTTCTTCTTTTTAAATCATTTATCACCAAACAATGTGGAGAGTAAAAAAGTTTATATTTCTTTGGATGTAACCAGTTACATCCAGTTTAATGGTGAATCCGTCGTCTCATCATCAAATCTAAAAAATAGCAGGGATGCTTGATGAAATTATATAGCAAAATGTTAAATAGAAAGGATCAAGACTTAACACTTGTCTATGTGCTGTATGTACTTAAATCTATCTATCTGCGAATATAACTCTTTATGTTTGATTGCGGCATGGCGTAAAGGTTGTCTGTCTGTGAGTAACAATTTCAAAACTAAAAAGGCTGTGCTGAAAATCAAGAAACAATGTATCAGTAAAGGCCATAAGAAGACTGTATCACATCACAACAATGAAAACATTTGTAACTTGCAACTTTGTTGAAGCCCAATAATAAGTAATAAGTCATCATCAAAGTTACGCCTCATGGATTTTACCTTATTCGCTTATTTTTGTGTCTACTAGTCTGATGTGGATGTGATGCATTTTTGGTTTACAATTTGCAATAGAGGAGACTTGAGGAGACTGATACTGTGTATGATCCTACATGCATTTAAGACTATACATTTTGCTACTGATGCGTAATTAGGTATTGGTATTTGGCTTGATTTTGAAATGGATCATGCACTATTCACGGAATAAACGAACTAAATATATAGACAATCTTATAACATACTATTATGCATTTTGTCACAGCAGCAGTTTAACAGTATATAAGTATTTCTCTAACTGTTTGTAACAAAGTATGAGTTTGATAGTAAAAAAGTTCGATTCATCTGAGCAAACAAGTAAACCGTGAAAGATTTGATTTTAGCAGAAACACTGTACTAGCAAGAAAAATTATCGTCACCAGTCACCATTGATGTCTTAAAATAATGTTAACTGTACACAAGATGAGATGTCAAGAAAGACAATATATTTCTGATATTTTGACTTATTGTGTTCTACTTGATGCATATACGAAACATTACTTTAACGGTAAAAAAGACTGTATATTGATCTTGCTATTTTATATGTCTGTGCCAATTTTGTATATGAAATTTTGGGAAGTGTTTATGTAGTCAAACCACTTTATGTGCTAAATTTTACCCTGGAAGTTTAAAAAATGCTGAAAATCGTCCACTTGAACTTTGCTATCTAAATGTTGTGTATGTCAATTCTAATCTCATGAAATTAGTTTAATTTTACAGTTTGATGTCCGTCAACAATTATGTGCTATTTTCATCAAAACTTAAACTGTGTTCTATTTTTATCTGATTTACAGAAATTACGGCCATGGGGGACCTCATACTTGTATAACCTACGATGCAGTTAATAATGCTTATGTTCAAGCTAGAAAATATATCAGTAAGTCAAAATTTAAACAATTTAAGTATAGTAAGCAAATAAATTGTAGTTTGAGTAGTTGTAAATTAGTTTGTAGCATTTCCAAGTCTAAACTATTGAGAAAACGCTGAATACCAAGTTGAAAGAGATTCCGCTTTTCATTATAGGTGCTGCATTTCTTCAACTGTTTAGTACGCTGCTTTTTAAAGAATGTATTTCTCATATTTACGTTTTGGTGACATTATTTTTGAGATCGATATTCAATATTGAATATTATTCTACGATCTGTTCAATAATGGCATGTGCCATTTTTCCCAAATGAAATGCTAATTGAATAACATTATTGTGTACGGCCCAATCAAACCGCTCATTCCCAACAAATAATTTAATTAATAAACTCTGTCACTATACATTTGTATCCTTTCATTTTTTACTTTCCAAAACATTTTAATCCTTCAATCAGATAAAAAAGAATTAAAGCAACTCGATATGTTTATAGGCGACTATTGTATATATTTTAGGAACTCAAATTATCCGCTCACAGTTGTAGACGAGAGGTCTATTTTTAATATATACATATTAAAATGTCAAAGTACCAATCAGTCAAATTACCTATGTTATTAATAAACCATTTGAATACTTGGTAAAGTAACGGGTTTTCATTTTTAGTCTTATCAGTTGTTGCAATCTGATCTGATAACTTGCTGACAATCAAACCGCATTTTATTTTACTTGCTTGCTAGTACCGAGGCGATGGCGCCTGCTCAGTTACAAACTTTACATTTTAGTAACTCCACTGCATTAGTTGCATTTTTGTCGCTGATTGCAATCGGAAAAATGCATTCTTGCACTGACTTGCACTTTAATAAATTGCAAATAATATTTCTATATTGAATATATTTCTCCATTCTCTGTAGAGGCGGAGAATGATATTAAGAAAGTAAATCTGATAGCAGCAATTTCGAAGATAAATTAATGGACTCCTTTAAGTAGCGTATCGAAACGTGTTCATTTCATTTTCGATGGTGGTGGTCTTCTAGTCTAGTCGCTGTCCTGGCTCCTGGCCTGGCCGACTTCAATCTGCTTGGTCGGCCTGGCCTTCTTCATTGCTTTTTGCTTGCAGCAGCGTTGCATCAACTATCAACAACAACAAAACTGAACAAAGGAGTTTTGCAATAATAATTTCATTCATTCTCTCATTTTTCTCTGCGTTCACTGTGAACTTATTCATCACTCATCAGTGTGGAAGCGCTAATTCACTGATTGAAAACGTCCCTTGTGTTAGGTATACTAAATGACAATGTTAAAGTATACATCGTCTCCTCAATCATAGTAATTAGTTATTGTTTTCGAAGTAGGGACATTCTTTATAGAGTTACAGTAAAATAGTAAAGTAACTGCTTATATCGTTTTACTTAAATGTACGCAATACGTAACCTATAACCGTTTTACAACCAGCAGTTATAATGTCAACTCGAATTATAACTAAGCACCATCATGGCACAGTAGGAATATAGCATTTTAATTGCAGTTTTGTAGTCAAGTAGTAGTATCAGCAATAAAATTGTCTATTGTTCAGTTATATAACTAGGCAGTGGCAGTACACATTTGACAGTACATTTAGAAATATACAGGCAATAATGAAATTAATCGAAACTGTGCACTAGATTTTTTCCAAGCTTCTTTGCCAACACATTTGCGGCTTATATTTCCTTAAGTAAATCAATTAAAATATTGTTTATCAATAAAAAATAGTTAATGCATTACTTCGTGGGATTCCTATACACAATACACAACATTATTCCTCCTCCTTTAGTTTATTGTGTAAATGACATACAAGCATGTTTTTATGTATTACGACAATGACACGTTGTTCTAGTTTTCTATTATTACTACAATTATAACCTGGTTTGCTGTTAAAATTGCTTCAAATTACTGATTATTGTTGATAAAATGTAATGACTTGCTTCTACAGTTCTTGCTCATTCATTCAATTCTGAGTTTTATATAACCGCTAATCATTGTTCATTTGTGTCGTTATTGTTTTTAGGAGTGGTAGAGAGGAAGGAGAGATATCAAAATGAGGAGTTGGCCACCGTTGGAGAGCTCCTTCTTGAAGTATCTCGGATTTTATCGAGAACGTAAGTAAACGCAACTATTTAATGCAACATGTCTTAATGCTTCATGAACAATTAATTGAAATTGGAAAGATATATTTACGAAGAAAAGGACTAAAAAGAAAAAAATAAGTAAAATGCACTATGATTAATATATACTTGATATTCAGAGAACATTCAACTTGCTAGTTTTCCAATAATGATTATGTAATATCTTTAGTATAAATAAATAGGTTACTGATTTTTAGCTATCAGTCACTCACACAATCACAACATTTCTCAATTTTCAGTAAAGATGTTTTTACATGGAATAAAAATACTGGTCAGAATTCATTCACCTTTTTAACTAGTTTATTGTTTTGTTTACCTGACCTTGCACTTGTCCTGTAATGTTTGATTCGATGACCAAATGATTCGATTGACGGTGGTGGTATATTCGTATAACATTATTGAACGCAACGTGATATAATCATTATGAATTTCATGATCATTCTTATTAATTATTATACTCGCAGTCTCATGTGCTCTTGTCTTTTTTCTTGAGAGTATATTTCTTCTTCTACCAATTATTATTACCTAATCGTGCCGAACACCCTGCACGCAACAATTATTTTCATACGTTCAACTCAACAATCATCATCTTTCTTATTGTTTATTTCTTTCAAATACACACACAGGTATGGACTGTCAGTGGACGAAATCGAGCACGGTCTCCCTTTGATTGACACGTCGAAGACGCTGCTCAGAGAGGTTTGTCCCGCTTTCTTATCGAACGTTCATTGTCAACCGGGCAAGTACAGACGTTACGATGGTCTCTGCAACAATCTTAAACATCCAACTTGGGGTGCAGTTCAGTCCACATTTGCCAGGTATGAAATATTCATCAAGTCTTCATTATAAGATGTGTCATTCTTGATTAATATTCTACATTTCAATGCGAATTATACAATTACTTACAAAATCCTAATTAATTAGAGTTGTTATAAGCCTGAAGGTATCTATTTCAAAAACTACTTTTTTACAAAAAATCGTTACATGAAAAGAGATACCATTTCGTTCCAATAAGCATTTAGATAACAGAAGCTTTTCAAAAAGTTGACTCGTTGTAGAAGTACCTATATCAAAATTTCCTTAATTGGCAAGGGCATTATAAAAAAAAGTAAAGTAGCCTATATGAAAAACGCACTTTGATGCTGCTGGGCATGCATACTAATAAGCCAATGTGAAAATCATACCATTTAATTGCTGAGAGAATGGGTGGTGGGCAAGTAAGTGGGCAACTGTAACAATATTGTGACCAACTCATTTTGTCTACCATGTAATTTGACTCGATATTATTAATTCATGCAAAATATATTATATTTTTTACATTCGCTAAATTTGTTATTGGTTAGCAGACAGAACTGAAAGCGCACGATTCCTGGCAGTGATATGATAGCAAAAGTGAAGTTATCATTGTTAATTTTTAGTGTTGATTCTATTCAAAGTCAACTTATTATTATAAGTGTACTTATTGCTCCCTATGAAAGAATAAAAATGTAACAATATCGTTTTGGTTTTTAAGAAGTTTTGAATATTATCACACAGCTCGATGCATTTTATATGCCACCAATGTTACGCTTTGCTTGTTAGGCTTCTTTACTTTGGTTGGTCACGTTATATATTAAGACATTGTTACAATTTTACGTAATGTTAGAGTTCCTTTTTAGTGGACAAGCGTGTTAAAAGTTGAAGGGAAGGGAGCCCATTCGTCGTAATAATAATAATGTTATTATCTCGTTGGCTGAGTCGCGACTCGACTGGCGTTTGAGTTGCTGACATTTTTCAAGAAAATATGTTTCAGTTTTTTTTCGCTACATTTACTTTACTTTGACCAACAATAAAATCATTCATGGTCACATAATAAATAGCATATTTCATGAAGATATATTTATATTTTGATCGTGATGTTGAAATTGAAATACTTTTGAAGACATTATACAAAAAGCATGTAGCCAGGTATGTAACATGTATGTTTTGTTATTAAATTAAGCTGACGAATAATGATTGGTAACGAGCTACCTGCACTATTTTTATTCTACTATTACTTACGAGTTACGAACTACCCAAAAAACATTTTAACAACTTTATGTTGTCGTGTGCCAGTTAAAAAAGTAAATTCTTTATAACGAATGTGATGCCTATTGTATTGAGCTTAAATAAATTTAATAACTGTTCACAAAAATGTCAAACAGAAACAGACATATCATAAACATTTTTAACTGTCAAAATTTGCTCTTATTATTATTTAAAATGTAAATGTCGTCATAAAGTAAGTATTTAAGCACCAATCAATTCAATCTATTGAGCATGAAAATGAAAAGATCATGTGTCCACCTGAACTTTTCATAAGTAGTTGGTTCAATTTTAATTGTAAAAGACTAATTATAGAAAAGTTCTTATAACACATTTCAACGCGTTTTAAACATTCTTAGAATGGAATTCCGAAATAAACCAAGAATTATTATAAATAATTTACACACAGGGCTTTGAATATACATTTTAACTTCAATACTTATATGAACATGCGCACAGGAAATTTGCTAATCTTAGGTAATATGCTTCAGATTATCATAGTCATCAACAAATTTCGCTTCACACTATATTGACTTCTAATAAGAAATGTGTCGCTAATTTTGTTTCGTCACTACTACTCTCCGTCTCCGAGTAGAAATGATGAAAGTTGAAATGAAATCGCCACCACTATTGTGATCGCAATCTCATTGTTGATTGCTGCCTTAAACATTCTCATCTTCTTTTATAAACATCTTCACTTTTTTTCCTTCGATTTCATTATGATTATGTTATGATTGTCGTTTTCAGGTTGTTGAAGCCCGTCTACTCTGACGCAATCTCAGATCCACGTGTCGGCGCTCACGGAGCATCTCTTCCTCCACCACGTATCGTGTCGCGTACTATCCATCCCGACGAAGGGTATCACGACCACGCAGCCACCATCTTACTCATCTCATGGGGTCAATTTATGGATCATGATTTGACACTTACCGCCACTCCTTTGGGTAAGTGCATTTATGCTTATCATATTATATTCATGTTCGCGCTTTGATTGCAAAAAACGATCCTGCAGAAAGATGATTTTGATTAGAAAGAGCACGTTTCATAATGTAATTGATTTTCTTTCTGTGACAATTGCGTGTACGGCGATGACGAAAGAAAAAAGAAGAGCATTTTGCTGACAATGTTCTTGGAAGATTAGCTTTTTTGATGGACAGGATTAATTTAATCATATTTATCTATTGGCTTCTTTATTATGAATCATGAAATCAAAAATCAACGTGTCCATCAATTGCTCGTTCGTTGTCTCGTTGTTATTATTGCCTGATCAACAATGCGTCTTCTGAACAATACTCGCTTGCTGTAAAATGGCTATCAAAAGACCAACGTCTCAATCTCAATAATAAACCAATCCAATCATCATCATCTTTTAGAATCACGTTTATTTTTCTTTCTCTCTTTCTTCATTTTATTCACAACGAACTAAAACATGACAAACGGTTCAATTGAAAGAGAAAACGTTTTCATGTTTTATTGCGCGGTGTATTATAATCAAAAACATTTTGACTAAAAAAATAAGTTAGCACACGTTTAGCAATAAAACGGTTGTGACAGTAAATGTTTGTGTTATTTTATTTTATTAAACTTTTCATGATGATTTCAGATCCTGTGACGCGTAACGAGCCGGAGGAGTGCTGTCATCGTCCTCCTGAGGCACGAAATCCCTACTGTATTCAAATTGACATTCCTCATGATGACCCATTTTATGGCGTGTATGGAGTTCGCTGCATTGACTTTGTTCGAGGATTCCCAGGTGTTCGTGCCGGATGTCGATTGGGTATGCATGCATGCTTCATTCCCTTCACATTTATCTTCAATAATGATAGTTTAAGCATTATATTGTGCGTGATAATGGCACTTTACAGTTGCTATCTTCACTTAACGTACTTACGTACCAGTCTCCTCTTTGAGAAAAAAGCTTCTTTAATGATTCAAGGTCTCGTTGGTGGTGGCGGTGCCATATGTCACCCGCATTTACAGACAATATATTATGATGACGATGATATATATTTTTTGTTTTATTTTATCAAAGGTTCTCGAAACCAATTCAACATTTTGAGTGGTATCATCGACGGTAACACAGTGTATGGTGTTGAGGAAAACTTTGCTCGGTCCCTCCGAACTGGTTATGGAGGTCTCCTCAGAATGAATCCAGTATTTGCGCAATATGGCCTTCATGATTTGCTTCCGCTCAAGTTGGACATTCCTGATGAGGGCTGTACCAGACCCAATAAGAGCATGTACTGTTTTGACGCTGGTGAAATTCGAGTAAATGAACAGTTGGTACTCACTTGTATGCACACATTGATGGCAAGAGAACATAACCGTGTCGCTGCCAAGCTGGGGGAAATTAACCCACATTGGGATGACGAAACCCTGTATCAGGTACGCAGACAAAAAAGATGAATGATTTCTGCTATCAATCATCATTATAGCTATTATTGCAATGAACATATCGCATTATCGCCTTTTCAATTGTGAAGGTTCCAAACTTGGGCATGGTCAACATACAATAAATAATGTGTGTTGCCGTCAACAGTAAATAGTTTGCTAACTTCTAACTGTTTTTACGAAATATTTCTTTGAAATGATCAAAAATCATTTTGTTATTGTTAAAGTTATTATTATAGAATTTCTGTAAATTGGCAGCTATTATTATAGATAAATTATGCAAATGAGCTGTCCATGCAGATGGCCATAATTCACATACAAACTGTTTTAATCGTTTTTGGCTCTGCTACCCATTTCTAGTTTTCAAAATAAATTGCAAGCACATAAGTATGTCGGGTAGGCATATTTAAATTTATGATGTTTTGATGACCACTTTTGATGCTATTGGTTTACAGGAAGCACGAAGAATCGTGATCGCTGAAATCCAACACATCACCTACAACGAATTCCTCCCTCTAGTCTTAGGCAAGGAGGTTATGGCCAAATTCGGACTTCTTTTGCAGAAGGAGGTAAAATGAAGTTCTTAACCTTTCTTTATCAACACGCAACAATGTTTCAAGTGTTTTTCATGAAGTGATAACAAGCTAAAAATATGTTGCCGCTAAAAATTAATTTATGCTTTTATAATGGTTTTGCAGGGCTACTGGGATGGCTATGATCCAAATGTCAACCCCAGTGTAATTGCTAGTTTTGCTGCTGCTGCCTTCAGATTTGGGCACTCCTTGTTGCCGACAAACGTTGAGAGATGGTCAAAGGCTCACAAATTCATTGGTGAGTAATCATTACACATATCCTATCATATAATTTGCAAGTAATAAAAATGTTATGCATAACACTAAAAAACGAATTAAGTAATACTTTTTCTTCTTTTCTTTCGCTTCTCAGCTTCCCGAAGATTACGTGATCTTATCCGACAACCTTATGATCTTTACCGCGCCGGTGTTATTGACGAATACTTTATGGGAATGTCCAACCAAGTCGCTCAAGCTATGGACGACTCTGTAACTCAAGAAGTTACTAACCACTTGTTCCGTAAACCCAACCAACCATTCGGTGTAGATCTTGCTGCTTTCAACATGCAACGTGGTCGTGAGTTTGGTCTTCCATCTTACATGGAATACAGGAAATACTGTGGTCTTCCAGACGCACACGGTTGGGATGACTTGTTCGGCTCCATGAACAATATCACAGTCAAGCGCTACTCTCAGATTTACGTTCATCCTGGTGATATCGACTTGTGGTCTGGCGGAGTTTCTGAGAGACCTTTGCCAGGTGCCATGGTTGGTCCCACTTTTGCTTGCGTCATCGCCTCACAGTTTAGTAATACCAGAAGAGGAGACAGATTTTGGTACGAGTTGGGAGGACATCCACACTCTTTCACTTTGGAACAGTTGTCGGAAATCAGAAAGGCCAGATTGGCGAGAATAGTTTGCGACAATACGGATCTTATCGATACCATTCAGTTATATCCTATGGTTTTGCCTGATCATGAAATGTAAATTTGATCTCACCACGTATATTTTTAGCTAAAATATAGCTATTTATGAAATGCTGTACGTCACTAGTGTTTAGACTAGGTATTGAAAGTTCTTTTGAAACTTGCAGCAATCCTCGTGTTCCATGTCGATCTGGTGTTCTTCTCCATGTTGACCTTACCAAATGGGCAGACTATGGTGGTGGCGCGTTCTCACATCAAAACCCTGTTCACGTAAGTATCCTATTTTTCTCTTTTTGCCCATGAAAAAGCATTTCATAAACGTCATTCCTCGTCTACTTACTCTTCGCATATTATCCACACAAACTTATTTGTGTGAAACGACAAGAAAATACAATAAACGTTTACAAACCGTTGTTGTATTTTTGCATTAAACTAATGTTATTTTGTACAAATACCTATAAACTTTACTGATTACATTTTTATTTTACTTTTACACACGCTTTACCCATTTTAACCTGACACTGACTATTTATTAACTTAATTAGTTTTAATTATTTATTTATTTTATTTTACCACAAGCAAAAAGAGCTTCCATATGGAATTCATTTTACTTGTAATATACATTTAAATAAGTATAATTTCTACATATATTGCGTGGGTGGGATTTACTAATCCGTTTATAAAACGTAATTTACGCGAATCAGCACTCTGTGTAAATTATATTAACTTTTTCACTTACCACCATGTTTTTCTCTATAGTCATCTCGGATGAACACAAACTCCTTTACGGACTACTTCCCTTTCTCCTTGCCTCCATTCTTTCGTCGACCTCCTTTCTCCTTTTTCTAGAGTGAAAGTATATTACCGTACATCCCACTCTACCCACCACCTCTCTACCAAATATGTTCCCAAAATCCAGCTATCATGCGATCCTTACTTCAGTATTCATACTTCCTCCTTCCCGTCTTCACCTCATCTCTCTACCAACTTGTTTGACGGGTAGATACAGAATGACAAGAATAACTGATGAAATATTTCCTTGCACTGCCTATCGGCATATCGGCAGGATATTTTTCTATGTACAAAATGATGTTGTAAATTTTTGAAAATCCTACATAATATGGCCATACAATATTTTTTACCGGTTTTGGGTTTTTTGTATGTAATTAATTATTAATATCCAGGTGGCTCCTCCATCAAACGTTCAAGTTCCAGAAACAGTGGTGGCAAATTTACTGCCTAATCATCAGTCGCTTAGTACTTCTGCCTCTTCCTCCTCTCCAAGACGAGTCGTTCGAACTTTTCATGGGAAGCAGGAAATGGCTTCTCTTTTCGGTGTGAATAGCAATACCAACGCAGCTACTAATATTGAACATTTTGCCAAGAAATAGTTTTAATTTTTTACTATCTATATATCAAAATTAACATTATTTTTTATTTTTACATTTAATAAATTTCTACACACTTTAGTTTAAGTAATTGCTAACTTTAATAATACATAACTATAAATACTGATTACATTATTTTTAACACTATTTTCTTTACTAACTTTTACATATATTATTTTTAGATACTTTATTTTATACCATCAACTTGTTCAAATTCATAATATCCAGCATATATAGCTATTATTTCGTTTTTTATTAGAGATAACATTCTATTACTTTCATCGATAACTTTTCTTTACTAACAGCCATCAACACTATGTAGTTTTCTGCTAGAAAGGTTAGGATTCACTGTGAATTTGTATCACAACATTATTTTAGAATAACCAATCCCCAATCACGGATCGGGAAATCTAGACTTTTACTTTCCAATTAGGATACTAGAAAATATTATAATAAACCATTAAATTTCCAGAAGCAGTAGGTGTACAAAAGTATAATGTTTTATTAGGCTTTTTAGTTTGTAAAATGAGCTCTCATGATGGACTGAGATATAGAGAAAATACTTTTCAGCTCTTTTCTTCCTCTTAGGAATATTCACTTTTTCATCCATACTCCCTACTTTAAAAATTACTTTATGCTTAGTATAGAATAGTAATACATAGATGTCAGAAAAATCAGAGGAGAACGCGTATTCAACTTTTGAAAAGAAAATGCCTCTAAGAATATAGACTTTTAAATTCTTTGAGAATTTTCATATTTAACTAAAAAAGCAAAAATACGAGTAGATGAGAACGATTGTAAAATAAAGCTGGAATGTTCCCCAGATAGTCGGAGTCGGAACAAGCATCGACATATTACCCAAGCCACAAAACAGTTGCAAGTTACCCCCTTGTTACCTGACGGTAGTGACTACCGCTACCATTTTTACCAATATCCAGCAGCTTCTTGAGGATGATGCGTTGATAACAAGTTTTCTTGTACTGTATCGTACAATTTTTAATTAGCCGTCTAATAAAAAACGGTTTAAAAATCGCCAAATCTACAATACATGTAGTTTAAATAGAATTATCAGTTAGCATGTAAGAAAGTTAAGTAATGTGTCAGATAAAGTACCTTCAGTATGTGTAATACTTGTACTTTTTCCGTGTTAGGTTGCAACTTTGAGATTAGTTATTCTTATCAGGTGCATATGTAGTAGCATAATTGATGCTTGTTAACTAATTTCTAATGTGTATAGTAGGGAAACAAAAAAATCAAACAGAATTAAGCCCAAAACTGTCCAAAACCGTTAGAGACGCTTGATAAAAATGAAAAATGGAAGCACACGTTTAATTAGTACTTTTGTGATAAATATAAAGTTAACGAATGAATAGTTTAAATCGTCGAGCAGTCCATCATGTAGGTGCATGGTTCTCCTGTGAAAAAGGTGTGCAATGAGTTAAAACTAGGCGTTTCAATGCATTAAAAAATAATGTGCTGCTAAAATTTTGTAAAAAATGTTGTGGGATCAAGCAATGTACACGTTTTAAAAGAAAGCGTTCTAATGAGATTATTATAAGTACACGTAATAATTAATAATTTACTTCGTTTTTTGTACTTTTTTATACGTACTCGTACTGAGAAAGACGAAAACACTTTATTATTGGTGCAAAAAAATAAAATGATGAATTTTTATAAAAATAATAAAAACTATTGTTTATTCGCTTTTAATTTTTATTACTAACATTTTTAATAGAATTATGAGAAATTGTAAAAAAAATATTAATCATTGTCTATGCATTTCCTTTCTTCACTTTAAAATTAACCTTTACACATTTTCATCTGCCGCTGTAAAGAAAAAAGCCAAAAAGAAATAAATTTTGCCTCTTGAACCACTACCGCTCAACTGCTACCACTGTTTGGTTACTTTACTATACTGCTATTGTAAAAATGCAGAAAAGTAAAGAATGCGTGTCCTTAACAAGCCCTGATGGCTGGGAAAGGTAAGGTAAGCCAATTGGAAACTACACTTTGTTAAATATTGTACAATATATGATTTCTAAATACGCTTCCTTTCTATAATGTACACTGAGCTTGTAAAATAATGAAAATTCGCAAAACTCAACTAATAAACTTGGTGTCTGTGGTGGTAACGGGTTGATGTAAATTTGTGTGATTTTTGTACAGCTTTCTCCATGTAAATCATGTGTCTGTTTTCTTCCTGATGTCCTCTGGTCATCAGGTGAAAATGTTGCATTTGTAGATTGTAAAGTTGATTTGTAGACTAGTTTCATAGTCATTAGTTTTGGATGATAAACTGTGTCAGAGGGTCGTCGCCCTTTTCAATTAGAAGATTGTTAGATATGCGTTTTCTTTTGTGCTGTTGACTTTCTCTGTTAGTTGTGTGCCTTTTAGCCTGTTGTGCACGTTCGTAAATTTTGCTTGTGTGTGTAAAATTTCCTATGAAATTTGGATGTGAGTCTGCTGCCTGTTTTTTTTTGTATTTTGCGGGCTGGCGGTTGTTGTTTTCTGTTCAATTATTTTCACAGTTCTAAAATGTAATTAATTTCTACGCATATACAGTAACCCATGCATAAATGTTTTTTCGTTCTCTCCTCTGCTTTTTCCTTTAGGCGGATTCCCTGAGCTTGGGAGCATACGAGAATGATCCAAGCGTGGGGAAATATGTGAATCAGGATGGTCTCCAGCAGTTGCGACACTACTTGAAAGTGGGTCCATACAAATCCTACCTGAGTGGTCAGCCAAAGAACGCGTTTTACGGATACCTACGACAAGTAATGATTAATAAGCGTAAAAGGAATATTGGTCAGAAGCATCATGGTCAACAACACCATGATTACGCTGATGACAGTCATGAGAGCCTTAGAACATTTAAAATTGCTTCAGATGCTATGAATAACGCAAAGTTTAATGTAACAAGTAGTGGTAGTGGAAGTATTAGTCATCATAATCATAACCATAATCACAACAGTAGTAATCGGGGTAGGCGTAAACGCCCGCGCGACATTCAGCTTTCTCCTGATGCTAATAATAATGATAGTAACGCTGCTACTAACAACTTTGAGATTGTAACTGGTCAGGAGCATGATATTCCTTGTCCTCCTACGCAAAATGTGTGCAGCAATAGTAGCACGAATGCTGCTGCCACAGCTTCCACGGCGGAGCGCAGAGAGGATGTTCTGGGGAAAGTGAGATTTGTAAATTTGAATGTGCCCAATCATTAACAATGCAATATTAACATGTCATATAGCTTTAAATAGCTAATAACTCAACTAATTATTTTAACCGTTTGTTGTTTGCTCTTCTTCTTAGTTTTTTTGTGTATTTTTTATAGACAGTAGTCGTTGTAGAATTACTTATTAATTCCTTTTAGTTCAGTTGTTTATTTAGTCTTAACCGTTTTTTGTGTTTGAAATCCCTTGAATCTTTAGTTTTTGCTGTACACTTGAAGTAGTATTTAGAAGGATCTAGTATTCACGTAGTTTGTACGATTTTATTAGCCATCTTTACCAATACGCAGTCTCAGAATGCCCACAAATGCTCTTTCGTTTTGCCCTTTCCGTATCAGTTTATTCGAGAAGTCCTTCTTTTCATTTGTTAACTTTTGTAGTGAGTAGTGCTGCTCTTCATGATTTAGTTTTGATTTTGTACTTCTTGTACGGATAATTTTTTTCGAAACGAAATAATTTTTAGCAATAAATTAAGTATATATCTATTTAGTAATTATATTTTTGAATTTATATACTATATCTACTCATTTTACTTCAAGATGTATTATTTACTTTTGTACCTAAAATATATATTCTATTTACTTTACGTTTTTAGGTTACTTATAAACCAATTCATAAAACATATTATTATAACATATGCCATGCTAAACTACCTATCCATTTTGGGTGAAAGTCATTATATATAATAATAACAACCTTTTTATATACATATCGTCTGTGTAAAAAGCATATTCTACATACTACATGAATATCAAAAACTAATTAATACAATAAATATTAATTATGTGTACCTATTTTACTTTTGAAATTACGATAATTTTGGTGGCCTGCTTTGTTCTTATTTAAACCATTTACCAAGAAGGATGTCCAATGTTCATACAGCAAACTTTTTCTCTAACCCTTTCCTTTCCTCCTGCAGTGTACAAAAAATACATACCTATAATGTAACCCAAAACAAGGATTCTATCAGGAAAAACGGGGAAATTGTCAAGAAAAGTTCTGTTTATAATAATTGGATTTGTAAAAAAGAACTAAAAACGGAAACTTGACAATAATTTAAAGCAGTCAAGTGAAGTCCGCTGATTTGCTGCTTCAAAACAATTTATTATTTATTTTATTTATTCGCTGTGCTGAATGCTCGCTAAACTTACAATTTAAATGAATAACGCATCCAAATATTTTGTTGAATATTTTACGAAACGAACCACGATTTCTTTCCTGCGTTTCCTCACGTCTTTGTCTTTAGATGCTCACAAGAAGGCCGGTCACATTAATCCATAGCACGAAAGGTCACGACGCCACAAATATTGCGAATGTTCACTATTCCCCTGGTCCAGAACATGACGAGATTCCAAGTCCTGGGGTGGATCTGTCCCCGCGCGGATTCCCTTCAGGCGGACACAAAAAGAGTAGAGGACCGCCACCGTTTTTAGGAGGACCCCCGCACAAAGCACCAGGTTACGGAATTACATTTACAAAAAAATTTGGTGTAAGAATTCGGCATGCTCCAGAGGCAGAGTCCGAACTTGAGTCAGAGTCTGATGAATTTCATTAGTGTTTAGTAGCCATTATTCACAGTAATATCTTTTACGTTCATTTTATCTTATACACAGATGCCTTACATATTTTATAACCTTTACCTTATCTTATAATCTACATCTTCTACTCCCCATTACAGAATTTGAGGAGGATCTGCCATAAAAAGTTCACTACACTCAACAAACCACACACCCACACACACAAAACCAAAAGACTTGTCAATGCAACACGTGAACACACTTATCAAAATATACACACGTATGATATATTTTGTTCGTATCCAAAATTTCATCAGCCAATAAAACATAACTTGCACAACATCAAGCGATGACATGACACTTTGATAAATATTAATAGCGTGCAAGCCAAAAATACAAAGAAAGCAAAGCAGTAGCAACATAAATAGCGAATAATTTTATTGTATTGACTATGTCTTGTACTTTTGTTTTTATAATGATATACCTTTAGTGATGATTAGTTAAAAACGAAGAATAAATTAAATACTTCTTAGTTTCCAGAGCTCATTTGGATTCTCACTTTTCTTGTCAAATTAGGTACATATAAGTAGTATACAGTGGACACTGTTCCACACATGTACACTCTTCACACAACTTGTTTTACTTTCTTCAATTTCACTGTTTTCACCACTTTCACCATTCTACTTTCTTCCATATTACATAATTACACTCACATTTCTCATGTGATAAACGACCATACATAACATGACACATTCTACACAATTTGATATGCTAAATGCTAACCATCATGTACATTGATAATCATTATCCATACATTTTTGTACATATATCTACATCAACTTTCATTTTCAAATTACAAGTACCTGTGGTATTACCTCACACTTTTTTGTTACTTGCTGGCAACTATTTTACAAAATATTGAAAATAGGTACATTATTAATTATTTGTTTTGTACATTATTCATTTTTAGTATACATAATTTGTGTCTAAATAAACTTATATCTAATTGTAGACTAGTACTAGTGTGTAATAATTAGCGAACGTGTAAATGCATTAATGAACTTTTTTTTGTTAAAAAACGTTTTTATTCAGGGGAACTTACATTAACTGTAATTTACTGTAAACGCGTTTAAGCATTTTCGATTGTCTTTAGTTGGTCAAGCATTTTAATAGTGTAAAAATTTTACCTGTTTAAATATAGATTAAACATTTCATA
>JAQFYG010001227.1:0-20247 GCA_034694325.1 Entomobrya corticalis
GAAATATAATGAAGCATGTGCATAATATCCTATTATAATATGGTTTTAATGAGGTAGTTGTTAGTTATGCGTAGGCGGTAGTGTTGTGTGGGGACACCAGGCACCAGGAAGTTGGAAGCTTTGAAATAAGTTGTTGGCAAAATAAAATGGCGTGGGCGGAAGTTGGAAGTAGAGGTCATTATTTGTTTGCGAATTTAACTTTGAAGTTGTTTTTCTTTTGAAGATATTTAATTGTCGTTGTATAATGGTTGATAAGAGACGTGGGTGGATGGTGGAAAAGGTGAAGGATTTTTGACCAATGAATGTGAAATGAAATGAATGCATGGATTTAAGGCCCTTTTTGTTTTTTTTTTGTGAAGGCTGATGACTTGGAGAAACTGGACCCTCGAGGCCGCACACCTCTATTACTAGCTGTTGTTCTGGGAAGAACGGAATGTGCTGTTTCTTTGTTGAAGTGTGGTGCTAATGCGCAGTTTGAGCATAAATCGAATTGGACAGGTTAGTAGAGTTTTAATTTTAATGAGTATATTTAATTTTTTAGTCCTTTTCATTAATTATAACGCTTTTTGTGTTTAGTTGTTCATGAAGCCGTTTGTCGTGGAGATCCAGAGTTGCTGAAGATGGTTTTGGAGTACAGAGATTTACAGAAACGAAGCCAACGAGGGGATTTAATTCCTAATTTATTGAAACGTCTGAAAGATGTAAGCGAAATATTATGAGTGTTTCGAACAATTTATTAAGCATCAACTAAACTAATTACTATAATTTATCTTACTTTTATCAGGCACCTGACTTTTATGTCGAGATGCGCTGGGAGTTCACAAGTTGGGGTGAGTAATTTTTTTTCTAAAATTAAAGGCTCATAAGTTTTGGTAGTAATTGTCGTCGTAGTTAAGTCAGGTTTAATTATAATTGTTTAGTTCCTCTGCTCACTCGAATGTGTCCAGTTAACACGCATCGGGTTTACAAGATGGGTTCCAGCGTTCGTGTAGATAGCAATGTCGCTGGATTAGAAAATGAGCCACAACAGGAAGGCGTCTCCGTGATTTTCCAAGGACAAGGTGTGTGTACAATAGTTAATCTTAGATTTTAATTAACTGGAATAACTGATTAATTAATAACTTTACGTTTTACGGTTTTTAGATGATTGCGTGAAAATGATGGAGATCGACCATGCGACGAAGCAAGTGTATAGTAACATTATACTCTCGGGTAACGAAAAGCACGGAAGTGTCCAAGATGGTCGAATGTACGAGAAAACTGTTTCATACCGTCTCTCAAATCCTGCCATGATATCCTTTGTTAATTTGGAGAAAATTGCTTTTGAAAGGTAAAGAATATTTAAATTTAAAGGAGTATTCTTAATCTTAATTGTTACAATTATTTCAATTGTTTACTTGTTTATCTGTAGAAATAAGACTGGTATCTGGGGTTGGGGAAGTGATAAGAGCGAAAAGATAAACAATTTTGACTGCAAAGTCTTCAGCGCCACAAATGTAGAGCTAGTTACCAAAATTCGTCACGAGCATTTAAGCGAATCAGATAAAAACCGGACTGAGAACGTTACAAACTTTCAGCGAATCCTTAATACTTTTGGGGCAACGGAAACTTCGGAAGTTGAGGGGAGCAGTAGTAGTGCTAGTAGTAGTAGTGCAATTAACAAACAGGTAATAACGGCAAAAAAAACTTAAAAATTATCTTTTGTAATTAACTGTCAATTGTTAACATTTATTTTTAATTGTCTTGTGAACAATTAGGGTGAAGAGGCTGCGCAAAGTTTAAGGGAGATTACGGCTGAGGAATATTTCGATGGGGAAGTAGCGCTGGGGGCTAGAGATATTGGGAGAACCAAAGAAACGAGAACAAAGCTGAATAAATTCAAGGTAAAATGGTTAAATTCCTAAATAATTGTAGAAAAATTAATTGGAAGGCAGTTAATTAAAATTTTTAATGTTTTATAGGCTAACATTTGGCTGTGCGAAAACTACCCGTTGAATTTACAAGAACAAGTGATGCCAATCGTGGATATCATGGCGCTTTCAAGTAGTCAATTTCATAAACTGAAGGATTTTATTCAGATGCAGATACCTGCTGGATTTCCCGTCAAAATTGGTAATTTTAATGGAAAATCTGTGAAAATTTGGGTATACTTTGACCTCTGACCTTAATAATTGTCTTGTCGGAATTTTGTTTGCAGAAATTCCAATGTTCCACTTGGTCAACGCCAGTATAACCTTCCATAACATTTTCGGAACCGAGGAACAGGTCCGAGGAGTACAAACGTTAACAGAAGAGAATGGCCGATTAGCCTGCATCCTTGACGAAGATCTTTTCGAGCCACCACCTCTCTACGATATCAGAATGTCAGTGACCCCAGCTCCAATCTCGTCCTCTGATGACGATATCTTCCGGTGGACAATGGATGATGATCTCAGCGGTGAGGCAGCTAGTCGTGACCACAGCAAAATGGTGGACATTTATGAAGCTCTCAATGTCCCGAGAACCACTTTGAAGGATATTACTCCAGACTCGGACACGGAGGAACAGCTTCTTCAACGGTTAGTTCATTTAATATTTATAACTGTAGTAAACCGTTTTTAACCATTTAAACTTAATTGTCTTTAGAGCAATCGAAGAAAGCTTGATGATGGCCCGTCAAATGGAGAATCCGGACTGGCGACCATGCTCCGCCGGCGCCGACACTGTTCCAATTGCTGGTGCCACAGGCTACGTGGTACCCGTACCTAGTCAAAACGAGGGATCTCATCATGACACCGCACGTCGAAGTAGTAGTTACGAAGAACTTCAGGCGGTTTTGGACCTGTCCCGGAAACAAGTGGAGGAGGAGGATCGAATGCGGAGAGAGGAAGAGGAAAATCTGAAGAAAGTGCTTGAACTGTCGTTAAAGGAACAGTGATTAACTAACTATTTGTACACCTACTATATCATATAAAATGCGATCACTATCACACAAGAAAATATTTTATTTTAACTTTTACTTCACAACATCGCATCATAAAAAAAAGAGAAGAGGTTGTCAGCTCAAAAAAAGAGAAAATCAAAATGGTTTAATGAAGTATTGTCGGTTTCCATCTAGATATCTGCAAAACAATTTATTATGTTACAATTCTCCTCTTTAATTTTTCTCTAATTGTTAAAGTTAAAGCATTTATTAATTCAGAACATATATTATATATACCACCGCACACACTATTACTATAATTATTATTAATCATGTTTGCATTTTAATCATGTATGTTTAATGTTTATGTACTAAAATTACTAATTGTGCTAATGTTTTAATCTAATTTGTTATTTAACTTGTTTAAATACATCTTATTTGTTGTTGGTCATTAACGGCTTCATCATGTTAACTGTTTAAATCTATATATTTGTGTGTGTCTGGATGATAATAACAAAGTATAAATTAACTAATTGTAATAAGTTCACTTGTGTATGTGAACTGACAACCCCTCCTTTAAAACAATTATAATTATGATTATAAATCTACTACAAAATTCCAACAATGTGATGCTGTTAGTTAAATATTATATCTAATTATTATATGTACGTGCGCGCATTTGATCTAATTAAGATTTGATTTAGTAAAGTAATTACTTAAAAACGACGACGAAGATGACATTATAAATATTTATAAGAAAGTATTTAACTTTAACTTTATAAGAATTAGTCTCAGGCTTTTATGACCCTGTAAAAAAAACTCACCAAAAATGTATTTCTTATGGCTTTTGTAAAAGAGTTTTAAAAATGAACTTAGAAAATAGTTTAATCGCTTAATTGCCACCGCCACCACCACTACCACCAAAGATGTTATAATTGCACAAAAGTATTTTTGCTGTTTTTTTGGGTGTCAGTTAAAGTTAAAATGTTTAATAATTATCCTCTAATTGTTGTTTGTTGAATAGTTAAAGTTAATTAACCAAGTTTCCTATTCGTTTATTCTTGTATAATCGTTAAATAAGCTGAAATATGTGTTAAATGTTGTGTGTATTCATGTTTAGTAAACTTTAATCATCAACCATCAAGTATAAAAGTTAATTAATAATTATATGAAAAAAAGGTTGTATAATATTTAATAAGTCTTCCTGGTTTCAAGAGAAATATGCGCATTTAAAAAATCCTCCAGATTCCAATATTTCCAATTCAGCAACAAGTTAAAATTCTGCTGGTGATTAGTTAATTGTTTCTTTTTTTTTAAATCTCACCTATAAAAGTATGCATAATATAATTAATATTAATTAACAGCTTGTGATTGTTTTTACTCTGACTGCAACAGTTTTAAACTTGAAATTTTTTATAGTATTTTATAGTCTTAATTATATATATATAATTATATATTATACTGTATAAATCGTTTTTACAAAAAAAAATAAGATCATAGACCAATGCAACAAACAACTATACAAAGAAAGAAAAAAATTACATAATTATTGTACTAATTATGATTCATGATTACTGTTCCAAAAAGAAAAACTATAATTAAATCCGGTACACAACAAATACACACACAAACACACACACAGTATTAGCCCATACTGAAGAAACTAAGTTTAATTGTTAATTGTCATCCTAATTAAGTTTAAGTTAAATGTTGAGATTGAAACAAATAGTTTCTCTTTTTTGTGTATGCAACTGTTATAGACTTTAGTTAATTGTTATTTAGACTTGGATAGAGCTATAGAACGCACAGAGTTTGCTTAATTGTTAGTTGTTTTTCTAATTGTAACTGAAATATATTTGTGTCATTCCAGAAAAGAAATCAACAATATTTTGCTATGTAATTAACTCAATTAAACTGACTACTAATCTGCATTTAAATATTATTGTTTTTGCTTCTTAAAATCCAAAGAATTAGTTTAATTGAAGACACGGTGCTAAAAATATAAAAAGGTTTTTTGTTTTGTAAACGTGTAAACAAATCTATTGTAAAAAAAATTATATAAATTCGTCTATAAAAAAATTAATTGTCGTAATTATTTTAAAAAAGTGAAAAAATCAATGTATGGTGCTGTTGAAGTTGATGCTGAGTCTATATGAGAAAATATTTGCAATTAAAATAAAGAATAAAAATGTTGTAATCTTTAAATATAATAACTGGTTGTTGCGAGTTTTTAATTGTTTTTTTCATCATTTATTACATACAATTACATATAATAGTCCGTTACAATTAGGTAGTTTAAATGTTTAAATATATTTAATGGTAATTCTTAATTGTTTTTTTTTTGGAAAGCCTCTATATAACTTTTAGAAAAACTGTTTTTTAAAGACTTAAACTTAAATACTGCATTAAGTTTTAAATGAAGTATGTAGTTTGGTGGTGATAAACAGTTTTGATTTTTTAATTTGATTGACTGATTGACTGAAAAACTTTATTTTCTAGGATTTCTTGGCTTATATCATCTCCGGTTTCATTCTCACTTTTCTCTTTTTTTTTTGATTACATTATAATTAGTTAATTATGGATAATTGTTTTGATCTTAATTTGAATACACACATTTACTAGCAATTTGCAAGATAAATTTTTAGTAAATACAAAGTTGACTTTATAGTAAGTACAATAATACTCCGTCTCAAAGATGATTTTCAAAAAAATAATTAAGTAGTTCTCTAGTAATTAACTAAATATGCAACACTGCACTTTGCACGCACATTATATATATATATTCGGTTTACATTTGAAATGTTTTAAAAATAAGTCATGTTTAAAATGTTTATTTTTCAGAGAGAAAGGAGATTGTATCGTTATTACACACAAAATAATTAACAAAATGCTATAAAAGGATAAAGTTAACGACATTTAAAGAAAGATTTAAAATGGAATTAAGATTTCGACTGATGAGATCGAACGAATGTTTAGGTTCCAAGTTGCAAATCTTGATTAAAAGAGAATAACAG
This sequence comes from Entomobrya corticalis, assembly GCA_034694325.1. NCBI lineage: Eukaryota > Metazoa > Arthropoda > Collembola > Entomobryomorpha > Entomobryidae > Entomobrya > Entomobrya corticalis. Next base: position 5,917 of record JAQFYG010001227.1, read on the forward strand.
GTAAATATAATGATAGTTAACTTTAACTGGCCTCACCATTAGTACATTTTCCACACATATTTCATTCATAACACTCTAATGACAAATGACATTTAGTACGCAATTAAATCACTGATTAGGCCAGCATATCTTTTGTTTCTCTACAAAATAGTTAAATTTAAACTTGTTGATGTTTAAACTTTAAACACACATTTTTAAATGCTCACATAATTTAACACATTGACACACCAAGAAATAACATGTATATAATATAAACTCACATTTAAATTTAAAATAGTTTTGACTTAAAAATTTGTTGCAATCCCAGATCGCAAAAAGGCAGAAAGAGCAGTCTACTTGGATATTTTTCTTTAGTTTTTACTGCAAAATAAATTGCAATTATTTTCAGAGCAATTAAAACTAGGGCAAATACTCTCTACAGTTTTAAGGTAAGTTGACCAAAAAACTAAATAACAGTTTAAATAGTTAAGTATATGGCGATATTTATTTTGTGTTTTTTTTTCGATTTTCAACTTAACTTTAACTTTAATTGATCACTAAACTTTTTCAAGTTTTAAATTATTGAGGTTTTTTGGTGTATTCTTTTAATTGTGGCTGTTCTTGTTTCAAGTTTTTTATCTAAAAATATATGGCATGGAATCATATTAATTATTTAAAGTACCGACTACAATTAAATAACTGTAACAATTAAAAACTAAATATGAAATATATATGGCTATATAAAAATTATATGTTTAAAACCTTAAAGAAGACAAAATATTTCATCACTTAATAGTTTGAAGTATATTTTACTAAATAACAAGTACTTTCACATAAATTTTAATTGTAATTGTGTATTTTTATGCAATAGTTTAAAGTTTACAGCTAAACTCTATAATTAAATGTGTGCGTTTACAGATGTCAGTTTAGTTAAAGTAGATATGAGGGAAATGAGGTTTTAAAAAATAGACATTTTCCATTTAATCACTAACAACTGGAATTAAAATATCTTCTTAAAAGTTAACTAAAAGTATAGTAAACAAGAAAAGAAATTAAAGTAGACACTTAAGTAAAATATTTCGATATTATAACTTTGACTTATAATTTAATGGAGTTTATTATGCTGGCAGATATTTATTGTAATTGTAAATTGTAAACCTAAATACTATAATTAATTCATAACCGTCATTTATCTCATTGTGCGCGCAAGTGATTCTCATAAACTAAAAGTACTAGAAAATACAGTAGTTTAGTTTTTTTTTGTGATAAGTTTGATAATTAGATAGTTCTAGATAAAATTGCACATTTATCTTATGAAACAAGTTGAAAAGAATAGATAATTATTATAAAAAGTATTTGATTTTTTATACATATATATATTCTTTTTTGGTTGTACAATTTTAAGATGAACAAATTTCAGAGAGAGATAGAGACAGAGAGAGCCTTAGAGCCTTTGACAAATGGCGAATAATTATATATTTTTTCTTGTTTCCCGATAGATACATTACAAAATTATTCTAATGTGTCGTCGTTAACTTTTTTGACCGTTAGGTTTTTTTTGGCCGTGTCATATTGTTTGGTAGTTTTTGTGGCAGAAATGTTCCATTAAAAATTATTATGTAGTTGGTAGTTTACATGGCACGGTAAGGGCCTTGCAACTTTAGGTACTGTTTGGAAATAAAAGAGAAAGTCAGTTAAGTTGTTAACTAGGTTTGAGATTAAAGTTAAGTGTAAAAAGTAAAGGTACCTGAATAACCAAAGATGGTCCACCGGAAACGACCTCTGGTGGGATGTGTGACAATGGACAGTTTTCAATGCTCATGATTTGCAGGTTTGAACAAAGTGCCAATTCAAAAGGTAAGGAATGTAGATTGAGATTGTCGTTGATGTAGAGATTTTCCAAATTTTCTAAGGTTCCTATCTCTTCCGGGAGACAGGACAGATTGTTCTCACCAGCACTTAAATAGTTTAAGCTCAACAGATGTCTGATTAAGTTTTAAAAAACAACAATTAAAATTCTCATACTAATTCCTAAATATAAACAAACAATTAATTATTATAATTTGTACCCGATTGCTCGTGGAAGGGCTGTTAATTGATTGGACTGAACAATGAGTCTTTGGAGATCTCGTAAAAATCCTATCTCATTTGGTAAAGACTCCAGTTTATTCTCTTCTAAATCAAGTATTCTTAGTTTCCTCAAGTTACCAATACTAGGTGGCAGTCTCTGTTTGCACCAATTAAATATAATTAGTAACCATGTCAAAAATATAAAATGATCTTTAAGATTAATTGGTGGTTACCTTTAGTAAATTATTCGACAGTACAAGCACCTCTAACGACTGTAGACACTGAATATCATCCGGGATTTTTCCGAGTTGATTAGTAGCCAAATTGAGTTCGACCATATTAGTCCATGTGCCAACGTCGAGGGGTAAAGCAGTCAAAAGGTTCTCTTTCATATTGAGCTTTGTCAAGTTTTTGGCTCTTGAGAAGATCCCGTAAGGGATCTTGTCAATTTGATTATGTTCCATGTTGATTGAGTAGACATTTGTGAATTGTGCTGGTCCACCGCTGGGATAGGCGACAAATGAGTTCCGGGACAGTGTAATACTTGTGAGGTTGATTAGGCTGGAGAGGAGCCCGTCGGGCAGTTGAGATATCGAGTTTCCCTCCACATTGAACTCGTCCATGTTGATGCAGTTGCTTAAGTATTTTGGAACTGTGTTTAAACGGTTGTACCTGTTTTAAAAAATATAACGGTTAGTTTTGATATTTTTGGGGTGGGGGCGGCAGGGGGTGGGGGTGATGTGTTTATGGGTGGTTACTGGTTACCTTAATCCAACTCTTGTTAGGGCCTTCAGATTCCCAATAGTTTCTGGAATGTCAACTAGTTCATTATGCTGGAGATCAAGTGTAGAGAGCTGGATACAGTTGCCAATCTCTTCGGGTAAATGTTCGAGATGATTGTGGGAGACGTCTAGCATTATTAGATTGGTTAATCTGCCAATTCCTGCTGGCAGGTCTTTTATCTTGTTCTCTCGTAAACTTAGCATGGTCAGGTTCTATGGAAAAGATAATTGCTCAATAAAAATAACTGATAATTAGGGGGTTAGGGGCAATTTAATAGGTAAGGTTTTTACCGTTAAATTCCTAATGTCATCACCAACAACACGAATCCTATTAAATCTTAGAAACAAGGTGGTCAACGAGGTAAGTTTATAAACGACCTCTGGAATCTCACATAATTTGTTATGGCGGAGGTCCAGCACCTTCACAGATTTCAGGTTTGCCAGAGAGTCGGGAAGACAAGTGAGTGAGTTTTCGTTGAGTGCGAGCGTTTGTAAATTGACCAGATGTCCCATTTCCGGTGGGAGTGTGACCAGTTTGTTTCCATAGAGATAAAATTCAACTAGATGAGTCAGTTCTCGGACAGATGCTGGAATATGTGTTATCTGCAAAATATTTTAAAATAAAATAGGTGATTATCAATTAGAATTTTTATCAAAATCAAAAAGATAAGCAATAGGTGCTTACACTGCATTTGCTGAGATCAAGACGACGAATCCCTTCCTCTTTGCACTTAATAAACTCTTTGGCAACATCGAGGTCTGCTTGGATCGGCTTGTTCTTTTTGACAGTGGGTTTCGGCTTATTGGACTCGGGATGCTTAACGGTGACCATTTTAGGCCGAGCTTGCTCCGTCACCGTTAAAGAGCCCGCGGACAACTTCTTCTCCTGAAAAAGTTTTTGTCGAACCAAAAGTAAATGAAACAAACATCTTTTTATAATTACTGTTTGCCTGAGATATACATCCTGGTTTATGTGACCTTAATTAACTATTCTATTTTTTCACACAGAGAGAACAACAAACAGCTAAAGTTAAATAGAATACGAAGAACAAGAAGAAGAAGGAGGAGCACTAAAGTACTTAATTTTATGTTTTTAATTATATTTCACCTTTTTTCCAAACCAATTCGTACAATCCATTAGATTTTTTATGAAACATTTAAATTTAAAACCACACAAATAGATACCACACTTGTCCCACAGTTAACACTTAAATATTTACATTTGTTAATTTGATTACATCATACTAACTACGTATTACATATATATTTTAATGGTTAATTAAATCAAGAATGGAATGTTAATAAAAAAACGACATTAACTTGACGTAAGCAAAACCAAATCCCGAAAAAAGAAATGTTAACGGCAAAACTGAATATTATATTACGTCACAACAAAAAAGCCAAAACAAAGGAACAAACGGCGACATGTAAACGACTAACGACTTCTCAGAAAAAAAACAAAGCTGCATCAGAATGAGAAGCATGCATAAATACAAACTCAAAACATAAGCACATGGTCAATGGTCAAGGTCAAGGCCAAGGTCAACATAAGAAACTAAACTAAAAACTTTTCTTTTTTTAAATGAATAATTAAGTTTAATTTGAGTTTTTTAATGTGTGTGGGACTTACTTTAGAAAACATTATCATGTACCTTTGTGGAGGACGAAACAGACGTTGTTTCACGATCGGACGAAGATTCCGGCATTTCTACCGTATTCTCCGTATCCGGTGAGCTTGGACTTGGACTTGTTGTGCTATTTAAAAAACAAACAGACAAAAATAACAGACAATTAGTAAACTTTAATTAAAAATTTTTTTAATCCTGTAATTATTCAGGAAAATCACCTCCTTAAAAATAAACGGTTAGGAACCTTACCCTCCTCCCCCGGCGTTTTCTCCACGATAATCTGCAAGCCTTTCGGCTGCAGCACTACTTTCAGCCGCTCTACTTTTGCTCGATCTCTTCATTTATTTACTACCAAGCAAGTAGATAACTGCTCTACTAACTTTTAATTATGATTAAAAGATAATTTGCAAAAAAAAAACTTATTTTTTCTTGGGTGGGGAATAAATTGCCGTTTGGAAATGGTTATTTTTAGAAGCGGCGCTCCTCCATGATTCGTTGAAGTGACCGTTAGATTGTAACTACCAGCTTATTATTACTACTTATATCTTATTTAATATTTAAACTTATAGTTAAATGCTTTTTGAAATATTGCTTTCTTTGCTTTTTTAAACTAAACTATTTCGTTGTATTTGAAACTTGATTATGATTTTTAATTAGGAAAGGTGTCCAGCGCCTGATTAACTAATGTCTGATTATTTAAAAGATGATTTGTATATAATTTTTTGTACTAGTTTTAACTAAAAATACTTAATTGTTTAGATGCTGATTGCTAATTTGTCATTTTATTCCATTGCATAGAATGTACTTTAAAGATTGAACTAATTTTATTATGTTTAATGGCTAGTTATAAAGTTTAAACTTTAAAGTAAACTAAGATGTGGGGTGTCACCCTCACTACTACATATACTTATCTGAGATATTGATAAGATAACTGCTCGTTTTAAATGACGTCTTATTAACTTTAACCATTGATTAGATAATAAGCTTATTAGATATTTTTTTCTTAACTTTAACTTTAACAGACTCTCTAAATTGAACTCAGAATAGATAAGGCAGACTGATAGGTAATTATAAAGATGATGATGACTCAGCAAAAATTTGAGAATTTGCTAAATTGGTTAACTAGTTAACTAACTAAATAAAGCCACTTTTTGCTCTGCAAGAACACAAGTTTATTCTTAAAAATTTGCTCACTAAAAATTTATACAAGGCAGTTATAAAATTATTATTTCGTTTTTTAAACAATTGAATACACAAAATTGCTTTATAGTTTAGTAATTATTACTAATTATTTATTACTCCTTCTCTGAATCAGTTGATAAGTCACTTGTGTGTTTTTTATGTGCTTTCGTCGCACCTCCTTTCCTAACCGTCTACGTGACAAGTTAATTTATTACCGTTGGTCTTTTTTTCCTTATCTTGTTGTGCCGTTTATCTTTAATATCGCCTCCGTCACCTCCTTTTCCTATCATTACGTTTTTATCTTTATCTTTAAATCTCCTCCGAAAACCTCCGAAAACACTGAACCAGCAGCAGTTAAAGTTAAATCCTCTACAAAAACTAATTAAAGCTTGAGGTATTGCCTTATTATCCTGACTCCTCCCCTTTAAACACCTTTGACTTTTACCTTAATTAATTCTTAATCATTTTGTTGTGCCAGCATCAACAGATATTTATCTTTATCATTATTTAACCGTCTTTATCGTTATTTTATTAAGAAATTTACTTCCAACTTGTCATCTCCTTCCTCCTTCCTTTCCTCCTATTCTCCTCATCTCCTCCATTAACATCATCCCAAAAAAATTAAAGAGCAAAACTCCTCCAAATTATAACTTAACTTTAGCTTTACAGATTTACAGATAAACACAAAAACAATTAACAAATCTACAACAATAAAACACAGAACAGGCACACATACGCACAAACATTCAGAATAACAATAACAACAACAACATTTAAATTTAAAAATATCGACAATAACAAACAACACAACAACAACAACAACAACAAACAACCACACACTAAACACGACCAGCTCTCTCCTTATTTTGTTGGAGTAAACTTGCAACTTCTTTTGGAGGAAAAAAAATCCTCCAAATACTCCAATAATATCTCTATCTTTTCTATATATATCTATTACACAATCTCTCCAGATTTTCTCTCTCCTTTCGTCCTCCAACTTCCAACTTCCAACCTCCAAACTCCAAAGGAAAAAAAGTCAATACATTTATAATATATTAATATTCTTCTTTTTTTTGCTGATGCCGTTATTCCCGTTACTTTACTTTTACTCTCTGGACTCTGGAGTTTGCCGTTATTGCCGTTACAAAAAAAAATATATTGATGAGTTGAACAAGAACAAGAAGGAGTAAGACAAGAAGATGAAGATGGGATTAAACCAGAGATAATTAACTGTCTATCTTTTAATTAGTTTCTTCTGGTAGTTGGTATGGTTACCATAGATAATTAATGACCAGTTTAATTTATTTTTTTTGATGATCAGGTGCCCGAACAAAAAAATATTGAGAAAGGTGCCTGCTGCTTAGAATTTTTTTTTTGGTGCTTATTGCTATAGCAACCAGATAAAGAAGAAGTAGAAGCTGACTAACAAGAACAAGTACAGTAGGTGGAAATACAAGTACAAGTTGATACTCTATTTTCCAGACGAAATACTACGGACTACGGACAAGAACAAGTTGAAGTTGTGTTCATACTTGTGTGAGAAAATATATATATATATTTGTTGGGGTTTTCCTCTTGTGTAAAATAATAGGTTTATAGTGAGAATAGAGGAAAAAAAAGGGTTAAAATGGTTTACGTTTAACAAGTTATAAGGAAGTTGCTGGTGGAATGTAAGGATATATGCTTGTTATTTTGGAAGGAGGAGGAGGAGGAGGAAGGTTCTCTGTCAGTTTGGGCTGCTGCCTGGTTTACTGGTTTGATGAAAAAAAAAGACAAGGGAAATGGAATAACAAGGTCCATAATATATGGTGCGAGAAGAAGATGGATGGATGCATTTGGATGTATGGCTGTTTTTTAAAGGTGGATGTGGGAAAAAAATTTGAAAAAAATAGATTATTTTGGATAATTGGATGAAAAACGTTTTTTAAATGGTTGGGGAAGAAATGTTTTTTAATGGATGAAATGAAAACGTTTTTTAAACGTTTTTGTATCAGATTGCCCCCCGCGCAATATGAATGATTTTATTGATTTGATTTGTTTTTGTTGTTGAGTGAGATTTTATGAAAAGAGGAAAACGTTTTTTTTGGTTTGTTTTGACGTTTTTCTTAGAAAAATTTGTGGGATAAATGAGGGCATTGGGTGACATGAAGGTTTAGAGTGTTTTGTAGAGATTTTTTAATGCCGGCAATGTCGTGCCGGCAAGGCTATAAGGCTAGACGAAAGATGTCATTTTTCTTTTCATATTTTTTTCATTCATAAATTACCGCTTATTATTTATTTATTATGCTTTCATTTTTCATTGACAAAACGTTTTTTTTTTCAATGGCAATAAAGAAAGTAGAGTGAAATTTGAGAGGGAAAAGTGTAAAGAAAGCTGTAAAAGTGCAAAAAATATTGAATGGTTTTTTGATGAAAAAAATAAATAAACATGAAAAATATTCAATTATGAAAATGTAGGTGAAAGCTGGAAAGAGAAAGTTAATATGTGATAGAGTTTTTTTTGCCTACCGTTTTTTGAATGGGTTCTTGTAGAAAGGCGATGGTGAAGATGATGCGCCGCCACAACAGCCGCCGATGCTGCTTCCTCGTCGTCCTCGTCCTCCGCCACCACCACCGCCTTCACCGCCACCTCGTCGTTCACGTCGGCGAAGGCCTAGTAGACGCAGACGACAGAGGAAACGGGTTACAAAGTTTGTCGGTGCCGTGATGTTGAGTTAGTCTGGATGGATGGAGAAAGTGGAATATGAAAAAAAAGAAAGTGAAAGTAAATATGGAAAAGACGAATAAAAATAATAATAATAATATGGAGAATATAAGTCAATATTAAATGTAGTAATGAGAAAATGAGAGAGAGATAGAAATAGAGATCTGCTTTCACTTTTGCCGGCGAGAGTGAAAGTAAATATAGTGAAAGTCTTATAAGTTTGGTAATAACATTGAAAAAAAAATTGTAGTGAAATTGGAGATGCCGGTAAAGGTAAATGATTTGGTAATGAAAAAACATGTGCTTTCTCTTGGACTTTCTCTTTTCTTTCTCATGATCTCATATATGTCATGGATGTCTTTATGTCGGTTTTTTATTTTGGTGTCATAGAGTCCACCAGACACATAAAAATAAAGAATAAGCGGTATGTACACATTAACCCTTTTTTATTCTTTCTTCTACTTTCTCCACTTTCATTCCATTATCATTCAAGTTGTCGTCGTCCTCATCGTCATCATCTTCATCATCAACGACATCCTCTAAAACACGAACCATCAGCGAGACCACTTGATATGAAGATGAAAGGAGGAATTTGGAGTAGTTTTAGTTTTGTTGGAGGTGGAGGCATGGAGGAAAATAATGGAGGGAAATACCTGGAGATTTGTTCGAGTTTTTTGTCTTTTCTTCCATTATTTTCTGGGGCTTTCACTCTTTCACTTTCTTTTTATTTTCACTAGTTTTTTTTTGTGTGGAGGAGAGGATGATGATGAAAATGATGTGTCAAAAAAAGAAAATAGTTTTTTTGTCTGTTTCTTTTTCTCTTGCTTTCTCTTTATATAAAAAAGAAAGTTTGTAAACTCACTTTGTAGATGGATCTTGAAGAATAAAGTAATGAAGATGACGGTGACGTTGAGATGAAATGACACGAAACGGAAATAGTACGGACAACAATAAGAAGAGAAACATGATCATCATCCACTAGAAGAACAATAAAAGGAGGAAGAACAAAAGAGAAAGGAAAAGTGAAAGTCGGTGAAGGAACATGACTTGTTTTTATGTTTGTGTGTTTTTTACATGATTTTTTTAGAATAAAGAATGAAATGTGTTTTTTTTTCAAATTAAAAATAAAATAAAAACAGAAAGCGTTTTCTTTTTGAAAAAAAGAAAGTTAATTTAAATGTATTTTTGTTCTTTTTTAGAAGAAGAGACCATTTTCTTTCCCTTTTTCCTCTTCCTCTTCTTCCTTTCCTCCTTTTCCAACTTGTTGTTGCTCATTCAGCAGCAGTTCCACTCAGAAGGCCTTTTTGTGCTTTCTCTTTTGATTTAAAAAAAATGTAAACTTGTTCTTTCACTTTGTATTTCGTCCGGAGCTGGTTGGGAGAAAGCGTAATGGTGAAAGCAGAAGAAAAGAAGAGGAGAGCTCTACTAGTCTCTCTCAGTTAGAAGCAGTCCCTCAGACACAGAAAGACGGAATGAAAGAGATTCGCCTCTCAATCTAACCTATTTATATTGTGTGTGAGCGGAGAAAATAAAAAAGAAAGTAAAAATGAGCAAGAAGTGGAGAAAGCTCAGGGAGCCAGAACCTAGCTTTCTCTCGATCCAGTCACTACTAACTGCACTCATTCTGCTTGTTGTTCTTTTCTAATGAGTGTGGTCCTCTTCTTTCCAATTTTTGATACTTTCACTTAAGACTTTCTCTTTTTTTATAGACGACTTTCGATCTTTCCAATTTAAAAAGCATAAGAAAATGTGGAATGTTAAGTCTAATTTGTCAAAAGCATATATAAATAATCGCTAATTAGCTCTCATTCTTTTTTATCTACTTTCTCTTTCCCACTTTCTCTCTGTCGATCTCTGACAAACAAAAAGTTTTTTTCCATGCCAACTTGTTACACTTTTTTTTGCTGCTCTGATTTTCTCCAGCTAAAATATTTTATTTTCTCCTCTACCATTTATATTTTTTAAACCTTTCACTCTCACACTTTCTCCTTTTAATGCTGCTGCTGATTATAAAAAAGATGAGAAGATTTTACACGTTACTCTCTACGGGTCTCCTCTTCGGTGCTTTGCATGCAACAACGCCGCACAACAAACACACAGCTTTCACCTAAATAGATTATGATATTATCGCACTTCGTTCTCTCTTTCCTTCTCTCTCTCTTTCGCGGTTGAGCTGCTTTCTCCTCTCTTTTCTAAATATGTATGGTGAAAGTATACATAATCATGAGCTGATGATGAAGGTAAAAACTGAAAAAGGGATTTAGAGTTTATAAGAAGATATTTTATATGATATTTAGTTATGCACACTGTTGTGGTAGTGAAAGCAAGTGAAAGCAGTGGGTGATGGTGCTATAGAATGTTTAAAAAATACTTGGTATAATATCTTTCTTTTGCTATAATATAATAATGCATTTATTTTCCATGAAATTTTCTCTTCGTTTTCGTCGCTTTCTCTTTCTGGATGCTTCAGAGTTTCCTGAAAATAAAAGAGAAAGCAGCCGTATAAAATCAGAGAGGAGGAGGAGGAGGATGATGATGAGAAATGAAATGATATTTTGTTCAAAAGTTGAGGAGTCGAACCATCAGTTTTTTTTCATCTTTTTTCGTACAGATTCATTTCCTGTTTCGCATCTTGATGGTCGCCATCTTCATTTTCATCAATAGTCAGATTTTTTTGTATGGCTTTCTCCTTTCTCTTTTTTTGGACATCTGTATCTAATTTATTTCATCTCTCTTTTTTGCATATTGAAATGGTCTCATTTTCTTGATTTTTAAGCAAAGAAAGAAAGGGAAGATTGCTTTCTTTTCTGTAAGAATATTAGCTTGTTGCTTTGTGCAAAAAATAGAGAAAGTTTCTGATTTGCGAAAAAAATAAGGAAATGGAAATCTAGTAGATATTATTATTATTATTTTGTTATTAAATTAGGAAGGCATTAGATTGGAAGAAGCTTTGGGGAAGTAAAGATATGAAGCAAATAGGGAAAGTGAGAGAGATTGTTTGGTGAAAGCTGGGAGAAAGCAAGAAGATGGAAGGAGATGGAGATGAAGTGGTTGTTTTTTAAAGTGAGAACCGTTTTTTCCCTTTAAAAATGCCCAGTTTTTTCTCTGTATTTGTCTTGTTGTTTGCTGATGATGTGAAGTGAAAGTTGAAGTGAAAGTATTTATATATTTTTTTCAGATATTGAGGAATAACAAGGAGAGAAAAAGAGCATAGAAGATGAAAAATGAAGAGAAAGTCAAGTGGAGTGTATATATTATGGAGGCTTCCTGCAGTGAAGTTGTTATTGTTGGGGAGAAAAATGAAAACGCAGAAGTGAAAGTATGTACTTTCACTGACTTTCACCGATAATAATATGAGTTTTATTGGGTTATTTTGCAAATGTTTATGGGATATAATCTACCTTTCTGTTTGGATTTTGGAGAGATTTTTGAATAGAAAAGAAAGTTATGTTATGACAGTTCAAATTATCTTGTTATTACAGAAAACTTATGAAACTGGAGTAAAATGAGACATGGATTTTCATAGAAAAAAAAAGTCTGCAAGAAAGTTGCCGTCTTAACATCCATAAATAAAACCCCAAAACATAATGTGATCTCATAAAATATTTAATTGGTAGAAAGGGTCCTCATCCTCAATTTAATGTTATCTTTAATTACCACCAGGTCAACTTTATGGACCTACCTTTTCTGGATAACGGCATATAATAAAAAATTTGAATAAAATTTAAGATTTTGTTTATTTCGTCTTTTTTCATGCAAAAAACCTTGCAAAAAAATTTACTTTCTCTGGGATTTTTGCTATCTTTTGTTCTTTATTTTATTGTTTGCCCACCTACTAAAGAATATTATGAGGATATAAACAATAAATAAAAGATATATTTGATCATGAATTGAAAGGGAAAGATTTAAAAAAAGGTGACAAGAGATAAGAGCGACAGATGAGCAATAAATGGTAAGAAAAGGTGTAAAAAAAGGGTAAAAAAAGATCCATTCAAAAACATGTAAAAAGGCTTTTAAAAAGGATGTGATTTGTCAATCTTATTTTTGTTGGACGTTGGACCACCCATGACGATGTCACTGATAGTGACTGGGTGACGCCACTGACGCTGACATGTTTTTCATTTAGATTTTATTTTTATTTTCGTGCTGAGATTTCTTAGTAAAGCTATTATAGTTGATATTGCGTAGGTATTTATTTGTTTCTTGGACATCCTGTTTGTTATCTCTGGTTTTTTTTTGAAAAGGATCAGATATTTTTTTCGATAAGAAGAAGGGTAAGAATGTAAAAATTTAAACATGAAAGCAATAAAGGGCAAAGAGAAAGTAAACTTTGTATAAATATTTAGGTAAGAATAAAGAAAGAAGAAAGGATTTTTTAGGAAGGAAAGTTGAATAATGAAAGGTTACGCAAGATACATTTTTTTTTGAAGTATCGGGAATCTCGAGAGATTTTACTTTAAACTAAACTGTTATTAAAGAAATGGTGGGATGTCGGATAGGTGGAAAGACAAAGTACTAAATAAATTGGATAGACAGTTTTAGGTTTTGTGGAGACGACGGAGGATGTTTAAGACGGAATGTGAGAAAAAAAGCTTATGTATGTATGGCTTGTTCTTGTCAGTTGTCACTTGTTGAGTATTTTTTTTTTTTGCTACTTAAGATGGTAATGTAATAATAATCGGGTCTTTTAAAAAATCCCCTTTTAAACTGTCTCTTGTAATAGAAAAAGAATAAAAGGGAAGTGCTTTTGGGTAGATGGTTTATATGGTTATGTAATTTGGAAAAAAGAGTGGAGGTTTCAGGGGGAAAATATATAATGTGTTTTTATCTGATTGATTCAGACTTCAGACCCATTCGGAAAAAACCCATTTTAGCTGGGGTTTAACGGACTCAGCTATTAACAGTTACAGACGGGTTTCAATGGGTGCCGGGTTTTTAATGTTTGCCAAATTTTATTATTGTAACATTTAAACTGTAAGATTGCTCGTTTTTATGGCTCCAATTAGATTGCATGTATTTTTTTTAAATTGCCCACTAAAAATCCACCTACCCATTAAAACCCATATTACCCGTTAAAATCCATGGGTCTGGGTTTTGGCGCAAAAACCAGCGGGTTTTTGTATTTCTGTATAATATTCTTGAACACTCCACGTATACCAACCACTTACTACTTAACACCACAAAAGCTCTTTTCTCTAAAATTCCTACATAATAGGCAATAATTACACAAAAATAAAATACTTTTTCCGTCCACTTTGTTCTTTTCTTCAGCAATAATGTGTGTGTTATTGGCTTATATAAAGCCTTTCAGACACCAATTTTCAATAGATTTTCCAGAAAAAAAAACACACACAACATGGTTTGAATGGACTCTAAGCTTTTCGCAAACACAAACACATGATTAAGTTACCATCAACCATAAAGCCTCTAGCTCAAGCTCCACACTTGTGTTTTTGTGTAATAAATGATAAGAGATAAATAGAAGATAAATAGATCAATCTCGTAAAAAACACTCAGAAATCGCGACAGCGACATCATCGTCATTACATGGTAATCTCATAATAAAAAAAGGCCTTTTGCTCTTTTTTTGGCAAATGTCTAAACCAAAACTACCTACTAAACTAGTAAAAAAAACCGTTATTTCTTTACCGTTAAAGATCATTTCATTGAATAATGATGACGATGATGACTTTTTTTGCACGTTTTTGACTGACTGTTTTGTACATTTTATTTTTGATGCGGTTGGCTGGTTGCTGATGTGTGTTAACGGTTGGATGGAGAAGCTGGAGGAGCTGGAGGCTTGGAACTTACAAGTTTTGGAAGTTTGGAGGTGGTGACGGTTAGTGGATGGATAGAATTGTTGAAGGTGACAATGATGCTCATGATGATGCTGTTCCTCTCAAGGACTTCTCAGTAGAAAATAAATATAAAGTAAAAAGAGAAGATATTTTATTTGAAGATGAAATTGATGAAGAGATAAAAAAAA
>JAQFYG010001228.1:0-20239 GCA_034694325.1 Entomobrya corticalis
CTTGTAGGTATTTAACTAGCCTATGACGTATTTAACTGAAGATGCTTTGCTGCTGTTCCATCAGCAAACCATCACTATATGAAGAGTTGCACCAAAATTTTAGAAGAATAGCAGTTTTTAGTTTTAGCAGAAGAATTGTTAGTTTTCCAATTCATCGTCCTCATTCTGGAATCCACTAACACCGGGTAAATCCGTACTGGTCGTTTTTTGGGTGGTGGTTGTTGTCGTCGTACTTGTTGTTGTACTGGTCAGCTTGTAATAGTACTGCAGATGTAGATGAAGGGGTGGAGTCGTGGTTGTTTCATTTTTATTTTTTAATTTGTATCGATTAGCTCGTGTGGTTGCTGACGTTGGAATTTTCTTTGTTGGAAATTTCCTTGTCGGGATTTTCTTAGTTGTTGTCGAGGTGGAAGAAAGTGTTGACGTTGGAGTCTCAATGATCTCTTCCTCTAGTTCTTCTTCTTGTTGCTCCATTACTTCCTGTTGTTTTAAGAGAGATTGAGTCACCACTTCCCCTTGAGGTCTCTCTGCCGTTGAAGTCATTGATGTAAGCTGGTTTAGCTTGTCAAATTGCTCTGGAAGAAGAACCAAGTAAATGTATTGCTTATCTTCTCCAGTGGCATTGCTGACAACGTTGGCAGTGACAATACTGTTGGCGTCCTCGAGGACAACTTTTAATTGTGTGACGGTTGGAGTGCCGCTTGCGCTATTGCTAACTGCTTGTTGTTGCGTTGATGCCAATGGAGACGTAGGCTGGCTAGAACTACTGGTAGAATCTGGTTGGGGTTGAGCTTGGGGCGACTCTGGAGTAACGGCAGTAACGGTGTTTTGAGTAATTGGCTCACTCACTTGAGGAGATGCAGGTGTAGCAGCGGCAGGAGCATTTGTAGCTGCTGCTGGAGCTTCAGTTTCTTCGTCAGATTCCGCTGAGGTAGCTGTTGGTTGAAGAGAACTTGACGGTGGTAATGGAGGGGACGAAGATGTTTCTGTCAGGGTTTCTGTTTCCGTGGGGGATTCTGTTTCCTCTTCCGAACCGTCTTCCGGTGTGATCCCATCAGTGGATTCCGGTTCAGTTGTTGTCGTTCTTCTTCTTCGGGGCCTGGGACTTGTGGGAGGCTCTGTACGTGGAACTGGAGCTGCAGTAGGAATCGTGTTGTCTGCCGATGGAATATTGGAGTTAGCTCCAAATAGTACCTGTTGCAGGGCTGGGGCCAGGCCGTAAAGAATTCCGTTCACACCATCCCTCAATCCACCTTGGGGGATGAAGGCTGTACTTCCACTGAGAATTGGACGCACGTCTTCACGAAATAAGCCTGTGAGAATATTGGCAACATTGATGGCAGTTCCGGCTGGAGCTAATTCGCCGTTATTGTTAGCATTTCCGGTGTTGGCGCCTCCTTGCTGTCGAGATTGCCTCTTTATTGATTCAGCTTCCCAGTTAGTCATCTACAGAATATGGATACGCCATTTAGAATTTGCCAAAATTGGGAAGTTTTAATTAGAATATTTTGTATTTAAATTGAGTAATATATTATATAGAAAATGTTACTTTTTACCGGAAAAACGTAATAGCGCATGGTTTGGTTTCCATTTGGAGTTACTGCTTTGCTTTCACCCTAAAAAGGTTAATTCCATATATTCTATAAATCTTTTATGAAATAATACATGAAAGATGTTACTACGAATTATTGTCTTGTGTTTGTATTACCTTTTCTGCATAGTAAGATAAAACGTACAAAACCGCTGCAAATCTAGATGCATGCATTTTAGAGAAAAACTAATTAAAGATTTATAAATATCTAGATATAGCTTTTATAATGCTAATATATCAATAAGTTGATTCCTTTTCTGATATTTTTATGAACAAAAGTTCAAGGAAAGAGATAAAGTCAAAAGATGCAACTGTGGGTGGCCAGCAAAATATTGTCATATCACAAGTGACTCATTGTTATGTAATGTCACGTTCTCAAGTTCATCAATGCCCGAACATTTGCGCATATTATTTTCATTTCCTATTTACTTCCAGGTTGACTGACACTTCCTCACCTTACAAATAACTATTGTGCACAAAAATCCAGTTTTTATTGGCTAAGAGTCCGCTACTTTCCATTGATCATTAAATAAATGAAATAAAAACTAACGCTCGCAGCTTTATACCATAAAAATGCCATAATTCTGTCTACCAGTGGATTGGACAAATTGTCCTAAAACTAAGCATGCAACTGGAATTAAATTGTATGAAAGACATGCACTGGATCTGATCTGATAGAATACATCGAAGAACTAATTATGCAGTACTAGTTTTACTTGACCATGAACCTGTAGACGAACTGTAATAATCCGGTAATTCCATTTATTGTGCATTTTCATTACTCCATACACGCATGACATTAGATTATTAGATTCTGCCGGTCATTTTAAGAAGAGTCACAATAAATATTGGATAATTTTCTTTTAATGTGATTATCAGCACAAACATTGTCAACGTTAAATTTTTCTGCAAAGCATTGCATTTTTCCGTACAATTAAGAAAATGTTGACCAGAAAACTGCCATTTTCTACAGTAATTTATTTATCTGTGAGTAATCTCATAAAATTATCGTATTCTCATAATTGGATTTTGTAATGGAGTTTTGGCATCAGTTGAATCAACTATTTCATTATGTATACCCTTTTTACATAAATCAATAAAGTGCATTCCATTCTACCTTTGATTTATTTTCTAGTATATATCCTGCTTTGGTGATCTCAGAAGTGCAAACGCAGCAGCCCTTATTGCCGACCAAAGTCCTGCAAAATATGAATTGAATATTTACCTTGACCAACATCTTGAAGTACATAATTCTTGATTATCAGCCATATACACTGTCGTGAATAATAATTATCAATTTTAAAAGCCCATTCAACAAATAATTTATTACATTTTGTGTTCACTACTACTTGCGTAATATTACTTCATTATTAACAAAGATGAATATCCCGTTGTTGGCTATGAATTCAAAAAGGATAGCGAGACGATGAATGACCTTGATTTTAAAAAAATATTATAATATTTCTTTCAGCAGAAGAACCAGACGGAAGCAGAGCCGGACCTGTCGCCGCCTCAGATAGAACCAGCACCTGCAACAAATTCTTCACATACCGATACCAGCGAGCAGCATCATAATCAACATGGTTTTATTAGTGCAATGCAGGTAATCAAAGAAAGTTTTGGCCGCCAAGATGTAGGCGAAGAAGTGGGTGAAAAGGTTGGCACCATCGTTTCTGGCGTTTTGGGTGGTGGACTCACCAACGTTTTTCAAGGAAGTTCTAGCTTCATCGGCAATGTAAATGCTCAAGAAGAAGTCGACTTTGTGCTAAATAATGTTGCGCCTCCGTTTGAAACGTTGCTTAATTATGGATTTGATGGATTAAAACAGTATTTTGGGATTGGACAGACAACTGTAAAAACAGTGGTGGTGACACATGCTCCTCAGGAGCAACTTTATTTGCAGCCGATAGTCTACGAGAATGGATCGGTGCAGTATATTCCGATATATCACACGGTTACAAAACCTCCGACGGTATTGACTGTGACGAGTCCACCTGTGGAGGAAAATGAACTTGAACTTGGAGATGTAAATTTTAATCATAACTATAATAATAACAAGGATACTGATTATGATGCTGAAAAATATCCGTTGTTGGTGAAATCCAGAGTGGATAGACTACATTTGCATTAAATGGCTGTTTTCAAGATGTGTTTTTGTACTTTGTTAGTTAAATTTAAAAATCAATAAAAATCAAGTTGAACATCAAGTAGTTGCTTTGATGCTGTTTTATTAATAATTTTCGCATAAAATAAAATGTGATTGTGATCCTTTTTGGACAGATAACATTCAAATGAATGGATAATATGTTGAATTATGAAATTACGTCAACTTTGTGACATCAAATCAAAATGCATTATTGTTTGTTGACATGAACCGGTAAATGTTAAATAATATGAGGATCAATTGCTGTGAAATGTCATTCGCACTTGCGCAATTGAATTAATTGATGTGATGAGTCAATTTTCTTGATTGCCTCGAACGAATTCTGACGATGGCATAATATATTTGTATAAAGCTGCATTGCAATAATAATATTTTGCTGGATTGTTTTTGCTTATCACTAGTTATTTTTTAACTGGCTCTAAACATTAAGTACAACTGCAAGAAGTAACATTCATTCGATAATCAAAAAATTCACGTTTCAAAAGTTTCAGGCATATCAAGTGTCAATCCTGAGCATATTTGTAGATCTGAAGTAGTACTTGCTTATTAATATAAGGATAAACACTCCAACAGCTTTCAGCTTCTTAATTGCTTCCTAGTTTGTGATTCAGAAAAAGCGGCAGCATATTTCACATTTTTAAGATGGAGATTACTTGTTTAAATAGAGGATTTTCCTCATTACTTGTGTTCATAATCGTAGGTTTTGTGAATAAATTGTGTCTCAAAATCACATAAAACTGAATAAACTTATGTTTTTGCTAATATATATGCTAACTATATTTTTTAATTTTCTAGATTCTGATTAACAATGTTAGAAGTGAAGTTGAAAGTAATTTTACAAACACTCAGCATCATCCACGCAATGAAACCCTTCATTTGTTCCTAGTAGCGGTAAAGATTTTAACTTAATACAACGTTAAAACCTACGGATTTAAACCATTGATAATTTATGTTTAGTAAGAGACATTTAAAAATAGATTCCAGAGTCATCCGTCGAGCATTTCCAAAGGCTTCGTCAGGATGAGGATGATGGCCCTCGACCTATGTCCTTTGCGCAAACGGGACAATACTTGGGTCAGATTATTCAAGGAGTGTTGGGGGGTGACGTGAGACCAGTTTTCGCAGGCAGTTTGGGATTCGTGGAGGAACCCATGGCGAACCGAAATTTGAACAGTTTTCTCGGAACAATCGCTCCGGCATTAAATTTTGCCCTTAGGGAAATGTACTTAAGGGCCCAGGTAGCATTTGGATTTGGAAAAACAACGCCAGCTCCAATTCAAAATGTTGTGTCACCTCAAAAGCCAGTCACCCAAGCCCCACTTGGGCAAATAATTTACGGATCCAATTCAGATCCTAAGCCAGTAGTCAACATTAGTCCTTCAGATTTCTTGGTTGTAGAAGAAGGAAAAAATAAAACGCTTACGGTCTATTATGCACCGGAACAACAACCCGGAAAGCAGACGCCGAAATTACCACCTACATCAACTACGTCTTGGCAATATGTACTCAATCAGATCTACACTGAAACTACGACAGTGGAACCTTTGCCATTGATTGATTATTCCAAAATAAGGAGCACACAACCTACTAGCATTGACACTGATGATGGAGATGATGATGGGCGAAGGCTTCATTAAATATTTTATGCATTATTATTACTCCTTGTTATTGTTATTTAGTAAATGTACTATTTCGCCGAGAAAATACATAAATAAAAGCACAAAAATATCTAAGAAGAAAATCATAATTTGTGCATCAAACGTGTTCGACCTAAGCCAAGTTAAAAAACCATATTTAAATTCTTCAAAATCTCGGTAGGTTTATTTAGGAGCGGATGATTTTCTGGTCGAAAAATGACCCAAGATATTTGCCTAATATTTTGCATGATCATGAATTTTCTAACGAATGCTCAACCGAATGGTTTTTTCATAGATATTTTTAAATAACAACTACAATCTGGGAAAGGTAATTTCTGTATTCAATAGAATTAGAAGGTGGAGCTTTATATCTTTTATATTCTTCTCGTCTTTTCGATTCTTTTCTACACTTTTGCGTTCGTCGACCGTCTATAATTATTCAACGTCCTAACTCCAAAAGTTGAAGGTTTTGGTACATGCTAGCACTAGCAGTTACTTGCTTTTGCGACCAGTGCCAGTACTATTTACCCTCCTTCTTCATTATACAGAATAGGAATTTACTAATGAGCACTGAGTCCGTCATTATGAAAGCATTTTGTGTAGAATTTCTCAACGGCTCCCGCTGAGCTTTTGCTTTTGTTCATTTGGAAAACTGAATGGTTCTGGAAGCTATATTTCGTTGCAAGACAATTGTCAGCATCATACAATATTTCAATAAAATATCCCGAATACAATTTACTTTAATACGTACCAGATGTTAACATTATGTATATGCAATAATTACATACGGGAGGAGAGGAATAATTTATTTTCAAACCACATTTATTGCTCAAATTTTGCCCAATGTCAATTTACAAGAAAAATAAATAATGAATACTAACTACATTGCTCGTGTGAAACAAAATGTACATCTAGTAGCATTTCATGTCGTCAACTTGATTATCATCCAGATTTCCAGACAAAATTGTATTTCCCAATCTCATCGTTTGAATTCTACCAAGTAATTATTGCCTTTTGATCCATTTCTCTATTGTTTGGTCATTAATCACCGTTTTTATTGCTTGAATGACATTGATGGTGTCATGTAACAAAATATATTTCGTAACACTCACACCTTTCATTTTACTATAATAAAATCGATGACAATTTATCTTTTCCAGATAGTTACAATTCTGACTGACATATGCGATTCTTGATCGTTACAAAACAGTGAACTCGACAATCGAAGGAAAGACTGCATTGATATTGAAGTGCCTTTCCTTTTAGCAAACACCTTAACAAATAATTACTGTGTTCCATTAACTTTTTAAATATGAAGACTATAATTTCTTTTATTGTTGCGTTATCAATATTATCGGTAAGACTTCTTTTTAAGAATCTGAGTCATTTTATTTGCGATTTTAAAAGGAATCTGTGATCAATAATGTTTCTTAATTTACAGCTAGCAATTTCAAATCCAAATCCAGCAGAGCAACAAAATAGTTTAGACATAATTTCCGATGAGGATGCAAAAGTTCATTTTTTCGTTTTAATGGTAAGCTTTTCCATAACTTCGTTAGAAATAAAAAGCCAGAATCAGAATTGAAACCGCCTGTTTTAAATATCAACAGGTTCCTGAGCCATCAGTGAAAGCCCTCAGAAAGAGAGCGCGTCAAGAAGAAGAAGCGACAGAAGTAGTCACCGAAACTGGTGTATACGTCGGTCAAATCATCAGCGGAGTGTTGGGAGGCGATGTCCGTCCCATTTTTGCTGGCAGTGCATCCTTCATTGATGAACCAGATGTACAGCAAGGCGTCAGCACAATCCTTGCCAATGTTGCTCCCTCCGTCAACAATATTTTGAAGCAGTGGGTAAGCCGTGTTCAAACCGCTTTAGGAATCACGACAACACCTAAACCCGGCTCTGTGCTGATTTCTAACCAAACTCGACCCTCAAATGGTGTCGTTGTCGGGCGTCCCATATCTGCGGCACAAGCTTCGCGGTTGACACCTCAACAAATTCTTCAACTGCAGCAACAGCAGCAGCAACAACAAGAAGCTCTATCCAATATAAATTCATACGTTCCACAAACTATCGCCCCAGGATCAAATGTCCTTTCTGGAAGCGATCTTTTTGACACGACGACGGTGGAGCCTCTTCCTCTGATTAACTTGAAGCCAAGCGATGAAGATGAGGAAAGCGATAACTTAAATAATAACTACTACCAGAACTACCAAAACTATCAAAAAGTTGTCAAATTAGTGAAAAAATAGAAAACGTGTAGAAATACTCTAAGGAGAGATTGAGAAAGGGGTAGACAAAATATGAAAAAGCTTACATGTGAACAGCATTAATTAATTGTATTTTCTAATCATAGTAATTAGTTGTTTAAATAAAAGTAATTGATAACAGAAAAAAATTATGAAAAAGTCAAAGTACGACAAATGTCTTGACTCTCGACTTGATCATCTTGTTCTCTAACGAACATGAAAAAGCGAAAAAGGATAAAAAAATGAATGAATTTACATTTTAATTTAGTGTTTCGAGCTTGACGTACGCTGCTTCTGCTGACTTTTTTATTGAGGCGTGTGCGTTCATTTACCATTTACATCTTATCATTATCATCAAGACAGAAAAAAGTATAGATTTTTATTAATTTAAAACAATCAAAAATGCACTCCTTACAAACTAGAAACATGCATTGATATCATCTTACCAGGTAATATTGCAACAATAAAAAATATATCTTTATCTCATTTTTGTTCGTCGGATCACTTTTCTTCAGAGAGACGAGATTTTTTGCGCCATTCGTCTGTCGGCACTCGGCACTTTTTCTACAAATCTGTTTGAAAGGGACTGTCCACAAAAAATGTTTATCATTTTTAGCTTCTCCTATTCTCGAAAACATGAAGTATGTCTATAAGTTATGCACGAACAGTATCTCGCCTGCCTGCACATGATCTCAAGTGAGACAATAAGGGTTCAAGGAGCGAGTCATTACACCAGACAAGAAAGTCAATCAGAGTCAATCTGTATTGATTATGGGTGGAATATGATTATAATTTCGTGAGTATTACTATCATATCAAAATCAGTTATCAATGAGTCTCCCCAAGAGTCAAAATATTGCTTGCTTTGTGATCAGTGTCAACTTTTTTCTTGATGTTTGACCATTCATGACTTTTTCATGTTTTCACTTGATTTCATTCAGAAAACTATACCCTAACCATTGCGACTGTCTGATTGTTAAGCCATTGTAATTTGCTCAGCAAATATAAATTGTATATAAAATAGGAAAGTATCTACAAAAAATGCATTATAACAAAAATGATGATAATAATAAAGTATTAAAAACAAGTTTATAGAAACAAAGAGTGAAATGGGGATGATGCTACTTCCGATTGGGATCTTTCAATCTACCACCATTACAAAATAGCTTGTGTCAAAAGGGTCACCGTATATGAAATTCGAAAGAAGTTTGAAAAGTTTAGCAGGTGTACAAATATTTACATATTTTTCATGCAATGCATTTTGCAATCATTCATCGATTGAGTTGAAAATATTTAAGCAATTTTTATAATGTCATGTGTGCCGTCGAGAAAGTCACGAAGAAAAGTAATCATGCGAATAAACGACGGTGTTGGTGGTGAAGGCGGTAGTGTGGGGTGGCACTCCCTTTATCTCACTAAAAGGATCACTTGCAATTCATTATTATCAGGAAACTTAGTAGTAGTGATCCATACGACATAATTAAAATGCTTTGATAAAAAAACAAGTTGTATATGATGGTACATTTAATTATTGTCTTTTTTTATTATCACTGCTATTATTTTCTAAATTTTAGCATCTTTCACATTCTTTCTAATTTAAAAGGTTGATTTTGTTATATTCTTTGCTGTTGCTCATTGACGGGGTGAAATGAAAGGGCCTACTATATTTTAAGGTAAGATGACATGAATACTGAAGAACTAAAGGGCATTAAAAAAAATAAAGGTACGCATAGTTTACTGATAGATTGTCTGAACAAAAATGATTATAAAATCGTTTCTTTAAATGCGCTTCTTTTCTGAATATATAGGTACCTATTAATTTTTAAAATAAATCGGTTATTTGCTCTACTCCCGCAGGCGAATGTTTCTGAGTAAAAATAAAATATCATTACACTTTATTTTCATAAATTATGTTACCGATTTAGAATTAGTGATAAAATATTAAGAATGTAGATATCTATGAATTTTTATGCCTGCTTTCAGAAAAGAAACCTAAATGTCCGTTATTGATTTTTGACTATAATTAAAAGGTATTCAGATTCACTCCGTTAACTTCCTACATAGAATTTAGAGCTCTAACATATACTTTTAAAACCAGAATCAAGAAAGTTAATTTTTTGCTGTTCATGTTATGCTTATTCCATAAAATAAAGTATAATTAGCATCAATTATTCTAGCACTATATCTCCCATTACGCCTTTTCGGTTCTTTTTGTTCAATAAAAATATATGTCTATTAAACGAAACACGTTACAACATAAAAATAATAAGCGTAACATCGACAGCAAAAATTCTTCATTAAAATTCTAGATTTATTTCAGCGATTATCATTTGATTGGATTTTATAGTTTTATTATAGCAGTAGGCACACGTGTGTGTCTGCTATTTTGTAAAGGAACATGATTAATATTTTTATTTATTTACTTACCGATACAGCAAAATATTATTTTCAATTCAATCAAAAATGAAATCTTCCCAGTAAAAAGAAAATAGTATGTAGGTGGGTGGGGGCTTTAGGAAACCCACCCACGTTACACTATTATTCGCATGTTACAAAACAGTTTACCTGTTATTCGTCCGTACTGCAGACTGGTTTGCTTGAATAAAAATTTGCTGTCCATCATTTTTTGAAAATATGAATTTTGTTTATTTGAAGAGTTGATGTTGATTCTTTCTTCAAGTTTCATAGCGCGCTGAGCAAATAATAATAATTATCAAAACGTGATATTTGAAAACTTTGATGGTTTTACCATTTTTTGTTTTTATTAATATTAATTGCTGTTGTGTTGGCTTACAACCAAATTATCAAAATTGCCTGGTACATACATCAATATAAAAAATGTATGAAACGTGAATCATAAAGATGAGACCTGATGATAGCACTTTACATAAAAATGTAGCAAATGATGACAGAACAAGTAAGGTTCATATGTGATCATTATTATGTACCACACATATTTTTACACTGTTATCAAATATGACAGTTGTAATATTTTTAAAAAACATTGTAATTACTATTGTTTCTAGACAGAAAGGGTTGATGATTCTGTTAAATTAGTGCTGTATGAATTATGAATTGTATGGTTATGGACCAAAGTCGCAGCAGACTATATAGACCAAAGTAAAATAAAGTAATAAGGAAATGCACTCAGCATAACAATAGGGACAACCCTTTTTCTGCATTCATTGTTACAAACACTTTGTATTTTTAAGTATACAAGTTTGAATTTAATGCAATAATTTTTTCATGTTAAACTATACGATGATGATCTAAAAAGTCCTACTTATTATAACAAAATTGTACATGATAATATTAAATTCCTCTTTATGTGGGAGAATTTTTCGTAAAATAATAAAGAAAGATAATATAGAACATGCAATAAAACCGTGTATTTTTATAAAGAAAGGAATTTTTGGCTCCAAGGGATTTATTGCTCAAACCTGCGAGAAATTGGGTAAGGAGAGCGAAGCGAACCGAAACCGGGTGAGTCGAGCGATTGAGAGAGAAATAGAAACAATGAAGGATTTGTTTCTTACTTCAGGCAGTAATAATTTATTTATAAAATCATAAAATTTGTTTGTAAAAATTACGAAAATTTTTAATACTGCTTTACATATAGTCCAATAGAAAAATAGATGCAATCTAAAGTTGATAGGCTTAATTTTGGGAGTGTAATTTAGTATTTAGGTTTTACAAAAATGGAAAATCCTTTTCTAAAAATGGAAATAAGACTGTGATTCTATTAGACAAGATGAGATGAGATATAATAATAAAAAATGATAATGAGCTGTATACTAATAGTTATTCATTTAGAGAAATGTTTAATGATTATTGAATTGGTGTGTGATTATGAATTGGAAAATGGGTAGGGTACTTGATTCACTCATTATTAAGACGTCACTTGAAATTTCCAAATTGTGTTGCTCAACGTTATGGCACACTATAATAATTCATCGAGAGTGACAGAAATAAGAAATATATAAAGAGAATTAAGAAAATTATGAGTCAAGAGATCATTTACTTCATCAAATGAATGAAAAACATGAACGTAAACTAGTAACTACCACGTAACTTTCTTTATGCATAACATTATACCTGTACCCAACCTTTTGATCTTGACATTGACACTTTGCGTCTCTTATTCAATTCATAACTTTTGAACTCATCATCAAAAGCCAATTAAAATTCAGTCTAATGAAAAAATGTGAAATACTTGTAATCAAAAGACACAAACACAAAACATACAATTTTTAAGGATATTACATGCCCAAACACCAGAAATTATAGTTATTTTTGCTGTTAAAGTAAAAATAGTAGAAAGCGATATACACAGTGCAGACACGTAACGTAACAATTATCGTTTCTCCACTACTATTACATTACAACTAACTTTTTCTTCATCTCCCACGAAAATCTTGTCAGCAGATTTGATATTATGAAAATGGTGATTTATAACAAAAGTATTTAAACTCATTTTGCCATTCATTACTATTGTTTTTTTCTTTATTCGTATGCATGTGATGACTGCGGATATATTTTAACCTGTGTGCACCAAGTACCATTCTATCATGTCTAATTTTTAAAATTTTAACCATCTATGAATTTTCCATTTTTTAATAGTTTTTCTATGTATTTTTTTTATTTGTGTGTATAACATGTATGTAAAATATTTACAAAATGCATAGTTTACTGAACATGTATGTCTACTGGCTCTATGCTCTGACTAGGAAAAATATATGCATATATTCTTTTACATGTCTCGTTTTTTATTCTTCATTAAAAAAATAATTTTTAGGTTTATTTATAGTAATCTGTATTAAAACAAGAAGAAGCACATTACGACGATGGTTTACATAAAAAAGTAAGTGAGTGAACATGGTTAAATGCAAGAGTGATCATCACTATCATGATATTATGAATCAAACGCGAGAAGGAATGAGGGTACTTATCATCTCTCATAATTTTTCCCTCGTCTCATCATCTCTTTCGCCAAATAAGGATGAATTATACTGCGTACTCTGCATAATACATTATGCTACATATAACACATACTTTATATGGCGGTTGTTGAATTTGCAAACTGACTACCGCGTGTGCAGTAGTTGAGACGGTTATCCTTTATCATTATCAAAGTCAAAAAGGCACATAGTTGAGTGGTCATCAACACACTGCAAACCACACCAAAAACCAAGCCACTATACCGCCACAATAGCACACGAGTGGATATTTCACTTAAAATGGTAGCCCCAGTGTAATCCTCATCCCCATCTTGCAAATCAGGTAAGGATTTTGTAAAAAAGTTAAATGGTGGCGGTTATTGCATTTATTTAAATAGATACGTATACTTGACTATAGTTTTGCATTGAAATACGTAGTACGAAGGCTATATTCACCGAGCACACACACATACACACGCTTTTCTCAACCCCTTTATCTAGGAAACCGGTTGTTTCGCATAATTTTTGCGTTTCCGTTTCTGGGTTTTAAGGTTAGGTGCTGATCCACATACTCGTAGTCGTATAGTCAGCAGCGTCTTGCCACCTTGCCCGTGAGAAGAAGGATCAAGAGATCATCGTAGTAATCAGAGGTATCAGTAGTTAGTTTAGCTGGTGGTGCTGCATTAACACAGCAAAGGATAATCACAAATCAGTGATTTTTATTCTCCCCAATAATAATACACGATTCTATATACCAACCACTTACACCATTCAACTGAATACGAACGGAGAGGATCGAGCGTAGTCAGTCAGTCAATAGCTGTCAGTAAGTTAGTCAGTGATCAACTGTTGATGCTCGAAGAGAGTTGTTTGTGGTTTTTGGTGGTGAAAATTAAAGCGATCAAGTAAATTGATTACTACCGAAATCAAAATAGTTTTTGTTGTTTCGTTTGAGTGGTGCTTTGTTCCCGGTGTTTTTTTTAAAGAATCCAGGTTGTGCCTAAAAACCTGTGCCAGTGCCAGTTATATTTTTGCTAGAAAGCGCAAAAAAATATCAGATATTTCAAAATGAAGTCCATGTTGCTCGCTTCAGGAATTTTCATGGGAGCTTTGGTTTCCCTCGCATACGCCACGGAACAAGGATCCCCAGCACAAGGAGTGCCAACATATGAGTCAGTGAATTCAGTTCCAGTTGGACAAGGAACTGAACTTCAAGGACCAGAGCCCAGAGATGACAAGGGTGGACATCATCACTATCACTATTCCCATGGCCAAGAGTTGTTTAGTGGAGATGAGTGGATCTTGGCCATCCCTCTCCTCCTCATCCCAGTGATTGCCATTGCGTGCTGGTACTTTTGGGGAGGAAGTGGCAAGGATGAGGGTTACGGTTGGGACAGGATGGGATACAGTGAAAGCAACTATACTCCAGGAGCTTATGAGAGCAGAATGTTCCGTGGTGCGGATTCCCTTGACAAGAGGACGCATCAAAGGATCTTTAATGCAATTCAGCAGTAGTAGGCGGCGGGGATTTATATTTAGTAAAATTAAAAAATTAATAAACAAATGTAAGTAAACCTTTGATTGAAGAATCAAACTTTCTTTCAATAGTTCGTGTGGAAAAGTGGGGGAAAGTAAGATTTCTTTTCAATAGAATTTAACTAATGTTTCGTTGTTTTTTTAAAACTTTTCAGGTCAACTTAACTTATTTTTTGACTTGTGTTTTTGGAAAAGCTTACCACATCAATTTTTTTGATTCGCTGTTGTTTATATATACTCAAAACTTTTTATTTTTTCGGGGGAATACACTGTAATTTTACTGTTTAACGGACAAACTTTTATTACTATTTACCAGAGAACCATAAATGACAATTACGATTTAATTACATTACTACGACATATACGTACATACAGCGATGTATAATTTTTACTTGTTTATCTCTCTACTTTTACTACTGCTACTACTTAATTACCTGGATCAGTATCATCAGTACATGACTATATTATCCGATTACTTTTAAATTAGAATACATTTAAAAAACTACGACAAACATGAAAATGACGTAGTTAAATCAAGAGGTGTTTTTATAATTTACACTATAAACTAAACTACAATTCTTCAAACTGCCAAAAATATGAAATGGACGTTGGTGGCACAACACACAACCAAAACATGAAAGAAAAATGTAGAAGAAGGAAGATGAGATGAGAGGACGTGACGCGTGACCTTTTTCTGCAGAGAACGCAACAACGTAAAAACGCAAAACGCAGAGGAGGACTCTTTCTTATAAAAATGTACTTTTCCTTGTTGGGGCCATTCATGATGAATAATTTTTTGTTTTTGTTATTTTTTTTTTCGTTATAAATATTTTTTGTGCAATTAGTTTCGATCTATCTGTTTTCTAGTTCACATCACAAAGGCATACACACATGCATGCATATAGGTATATATATACATTATATATAGTTGATAGATATACATAGATATCTATGATAGGTGTGTAATTGTTAGATAATTTGACACAAGAATGCTTTCAATTTCTTAGAGAGAAAGGAAGACGTTTGTTCTTGGAGGAAGGGCAATGATAAAACTTGATAGCATTTTGTGTATGACATGTTGTGATGTTGTTGTGAATGACCTTACTATTTTGAGCTAATTATCGTTTTTGTACAAAAATGACTGTCGTCTCTGTTACTGTTCTACTATCTATTGTTGATCGATTGTTGAGATTTTATTGTTTTTGTTGATGTTGTTATATTTTATATAATGATTAAGTACATTTTTTTGAAGATGCCACATTTTCGAGTATTGTAAGTTTTAAGCTTAATAAGTTGTTAGTTGCCTTAAGTTTTTTGGAGACTACCAGTCAAACCAGCTTGTGTTTTTTATACATGTTCATCTTTTTATATGATGATATATGATAAAAATGTTGACAATATGAGAGGACCTGTTGAAAAGTTCTTTTCTCCAACACCACCACCTCCTCCTCCTGAAATTTTATGTTAATTTTTTCCTTAAACAAGTTTTTAGCTTTAAAGGTTAATCAAAGATATTGCAAGGGGAGGACTTTTATATGAAAAAAAATAATGCAATGTAAAGTAAAAAACACATGAATATTTTGTTGTATTGTATTTATATATTTTATGTAATAATTTCGACGAGAAAAATACAATGTTTTTTATAGAAAAAAGAAAGCCAAAAATGAAATAAAGAGGATGAGAAGTCAGGAGATATTTTTTTTAAAGAAAACATTTATTGCTTTTCCAAAAATGCATTTATTTAAAAGGGCAAACAATGACAAATTACAAACCGATTACATTTCAAACATGGCATTTGCTTACTTGCATTTTATCTTATACTTTTAGACTGTGGGAGTTTTGAAAATAGTCTGACAACAAGTAGGTGTATTCATTAAAGTTGACTTATTGTAGGACGCTAAACCGTAATCAGTTTTTCATAAAATGGTAACGTGTGAGTCATGACATGCACGTCTATCACAAACCGATTTACTTCTCATTTAAAATTGGCGTACAAGCCATGTTTATAACTTATTAATTGTGGGTGGCATATTGAACTTGCGGTGGTGGTTTGGCTGTAGTTGGGAAATGGGTACAACAAAATGAAAAGGAAAAGTTGTGTCGTGTTATACAGGTATACTTTTTCTACTTTGTTGTCTTCCTCCAAACGCTGATTATAACTGACAGACAACGATAAAGAACAATTAATCAACATAAAACATTTTGTTATTTTATGGCCGTATCCTCTCTCAATTTGCATGTAAATTGTGCATTTTAATGGGCTCTGTTCAGTCATTAAATGCACTTAATCAATTTCTGCTCACAAAATCATAATAAGCCGTTTTGCATAATTTTGCTGCAATAAGATTTGCTTTTTATATGTTTTATAGTGAAATCTCTTTAAAAAACTGATCACTAAACGGGACATTTAAAAATTGGTAGTGTTTACAAAAATTGCAGCTAACAAGCACCTCAGGGAAAGCTTTTGATGAACAAAAGTATATGCAAATATCCACCAAAAAAGTGCAAACAATGAGCATTTCATTTTTTCATCTTATGCATGTTGTGCTAACTTACTTGTCAGCTGTCAATTTTTCTGCATCAGGAATAATATCTACAAGGAAAGATAAAACAAAGAAGAAAAGGAAAATTTCATTTTTACAATTTTTATTCAAATCGTGCCCTACGTGGCCCTTTATTATAACTATTCATTCACATAAAAATACGCAAAAGGGGACAAATCATTTTTTAACCATATAATATATTTTACTCAACGTTTCAAACCAAAACATACGATATTTCATGTTCCTATTGCAAGTGCATCATGATTCATGATCATCATCAGACATGCATCGACATCAATAGACTTTTTAGCATACTTTTACCCTCGTCGTTTGTATCATTATTACAGGTAAAGAAGAAGACTTGTTGAAACTTTAAGAAAAAATGATAGATAATGATGATGTGAGGTGATGAGTGAGTTTTGTGTAGCTCTGTAACAAGTTACGCTGCTTCTTTTTACCCATATTATCAACATTCTCAAACCCAGCCAAACCCAATTCTTTCTTTGAAATAAAAATTTTGCTATCCTCATAACATAATACTTATCAAAACTTTTTGATGTTTTAAAAGTTTTAAACTTTTTGATGTAAATGCTTTTATTAAATATACATGTGTAGATTCTTATAAAATAATGGTAATAGTATAATGCTCCCATCATCTATAACAATATAATACATGATCATGATAAACAATCATAAAATTTTTTAATAATTTTCTCCTCTTGATTTAGCGCACAAAGGGGCAACCATAATAATGAGCCAAGAAGAAGGGAAGCCAAACTTTTCATTATCCACCTCCGCCATACTACACAACATATAGAAATACACAGCCTACACAAACAGTTTTTTAAAAATTCCTCTTCGTTTTCATGCAGACGATATTAGATTTATTATCTTGGACTAAAATCTCTATCGACTTTATTATTTGTATAAAGGGAACAGTTTTGAAAAAAAATTGCTTTTTATAGTAGCTAGAAAAAGAGTTCAAGGGAAACATAAAATACCTAAGAATACTAAGTAGTCAGTAATTTATTTTGGTTTCGCTTCACCACAAAAACATTAGAACTGTGAAAGACCTATTTTTGAGCGAACATCGTCGTAAAAAATACGAAAACATTTATATTCAGAGGCCAGACTTAACTTTGTGCATGCACACATACAGGCAGAATGAGAGAAATAATATATAGGTACGCACACACCTACAATAATTTGATCCATTCAACAAGACCGCACTACGCACTGAGAAATAATAATGCATTCATATTTTACGCTTCGATTGTAAAAACAAAGTTATTTTTACGAAGAAAAAAGTAAACTTTTTCATCTCGCTGGGAATTGGCATTAAAATACTTTTTAATCGTAAATCTAAAAGAAGAAATGCATATTTTCATGAATAATTCCTTTTTTATACTTTTGGCAAATCTTTTTTGCATAAAAATGCAGCAAAAGTTGGTGGTAGGAGTAGGTAGCATGCAGTTGTGGGGCTTCAGGTTGCGCCAGGTATTTATTATTTACAGGTCGCTCGGTCATCAAGTCATCGGGTTGAACAAGGAAAGCCATAATAAGAAAAGAAATTACAACAAGAATTCAAATTCAGGATCAAGTTGAGGGTGATGATGAATTATAAAAAGAATAGAACAAAGTGAGAAAAATAAATAAAATTGAACTTTGACTAGATCTCACACTTGCAGGGAGGAAAGCAATACATTATATACATGGCGCACAATGCAAAAAGAGCATTTGTAGATGTAGAGAAAACTACCATCATATTACCGAATCACAACAGATGCAATTGGTCAGTCATAAATAAAATGCAAATTTAACGGAGGTCGAAAATGCAAAGATACAAAATGTACAACAAATGAAAGCAGAATTTATGCCTGTCTACTAAATGTTCTACAAAAAGAAGAAAGATGCTTGAAGAAGGAAAAGTTTCTGTATCCTGAAGAAGAAACAGTGAAGGAGCCGGTTTGCAAACTACGTTGCATTATCGCCAGGCCTACGACTTTAGGAAGACGTCATAGAAAACGTACATTCTTTATAGTTTTCATACGGTTTACATGCATTGCATTGTTCTTGTTGTCGTATTGATGTTCTTCTTCAATCTACAAAATGTTTTATTATTTATCTATATTTGTAGTAGACTTGTATACTTCAAAGTTTATAGGCAAATATTGGTAAAATGTTGAAAAGGATAGAAAAAAATCCGGTTTTTTGCAATATCTTTTCTGCCTATTACTATGCACAATGCACACAAACACAAGTGTTCAAACACATTTTACAATTCTGCTCAAGAATAAGGAAAAGGATTCCTGCGACATTGTTAATTTTCATTCATTGAAAGCATTACATTACAATACAATTATCAGTATTGAGTTGTTAGATAGACTGTAAAACTCAAGGTAGGGACCGTTCATCGTTTATATACAATTTATCAAACGTAGTAATGTATTTTCAATATTGTCGAATATATGTGGCTGTGGAACAGTGAGCTAAACACGGCCCCAGACCCAGTATCAGAAAACAACTTACCAATTTACCATTAGTCAATGTAGTAATGGCCAGTGGCCCATTATAATTTTTTCAGTGCTCAACTAACCCTCTGGTTTCCACCACCATCGTCAACCACGCAAACAACAGGTTGCACTTTTGACATTTTCAGAAAACAGGTTGCACTCTCTGAAATAAAGATGATGATATGGTAGTGCGCGGTTGTGAGAGGATTCACCCGATGGGCTATTAACATTGTCATAAATATTTTTTGAATCCTTATTGTTGATCCCTCTGGTGGTAGTTGGTTGGTGGTGTAGCTGATTAAGATTTTTTCGAAGGTGGGTGCGTCCAATTTTGAAAACCAAAAAATCTCACCTTGCTCTGCTCTGAGAAAAACAAACGACAAAAGTTGATAAAGCAACTTTTATGATTATGGTGATCAAGGATGTCAGTCCTGAGATCGGTGTGCTATTACTTTATTGAACAGTTAATTGTACTACTTTTTATGATGGCGTATTATGGTTTTTATTATACGACACCCGCAACTTATCAACTTTTTTAATTCGGTTAGTTGGTTAGGGTGGCATTACGTTTTTATTAGAGTAGTAATTGCATTGTCTCGTATATTATTGTTACTTTTAATTCATACTGACGGCAAATATTTCAATTTTATAGAGAAATAAAGGAGAAAACTATCCGGAACAGATTCCGGATAGTTTATTCATTCAATCCCTGTAAACCTGATGACGATCACACAACAAAAGCAGAAAGTAGGCCACGTCGGCTATATTAACAAAATTGTTAGTATTGGCTTTAAAAATGAGATGAAATTGTGAAAACACGGATTTTTGTTTTCATTAAAAAATAAGAATTTTGGTCCAAGGATAAAGGACTCGAGGCAAGGTTATCTTCGCCGCACGTTTTAAAACTCACATGTCTTCTAGGTCAGCAATTTATCCTTCATCCTGGTCTGCTCACTCGCTTTTCTTTCATTTTTACAGGTTTTTGCGGAGATGACCTTTCGTGATGCTATCAGAAACGCTGCACGACAAGGCTGTTTACTTTGTTGGTCTGCTTCTGGTTTATGCATAGT
>JAQFYG010001229.1:0-20239 GCA_034694325.1 Entomobrya corticalis
TTTCAGATGTGTATGTTATTTATAAGTTATTATCAGTAATTACAGTTCGGACACGTGCACAAATGAACCAAATAAAATTATCATTGTACTACAAAAATTCATCATTTATTAACATAATTTATGAAAAACAAATTACGACAATATTGTTTTCTTAATAATAAAATGAGCTCATAAAGTTGTAAACAAAAATTTTGCACACAATTTCCTACTCATACGCCCTTGTAATTAACACTTTGACGCAGAAAGATTGTTTTTGAACAGTTAAAGCGTGCTGTCGAACTAAAGTCAGAAAAAGTTTATGACCATGAGGTGTTTTTCCTTATCATTTCAGAGCGAAACTTATGTAACCGTAACCCTCAAATTTGACTTAAAACAAAGCATTATAATGTTTAATATATTTTATAATGATTTAAAATGCAGCATTATTTTTAAACATAAAATGTACACAACAATTCACAT
The DNA here is from genome assembly GCA_034694325.1 of Entomobrya corticalis. Taxonomy (NCBI): domain Eukaryota; kingdom Metazoa; phylum Arthropoda; class Collembola; order Entomobryomorpha; family Entomobryidae; genus Entomobrya; species Entomobrya corticalis. Next base: position 460 of record JAQFYG010001229.1, read on the forward strand.
GATAATACTGCAATTAGCAGACCGAGGAAAATGATTTTATTGTATCTCTGCTGTATTTTTTTGCTCATGTCATTGATGATTTATTCGCAATAAAAAATCTGAAATCAACCAAATTATATACAATATATTCGAACATACCGCTCTGAAAATTCAGCTTGTTTAAGGGACTATTAACAAAAAATAAATTGCATAATTTCAAAATATTATATAATTATAATATACTTATGCATCATAATCTAAAATGTATTTGTTCAATAGCATTATAAACAACCATGACCAACTGCAAAAAGTGCATTACATCCTAAAAGTGCATTGCAGTTTATTTTAAAAAATAACTCAGAGCTTATTTTTCTTTATGTTTTGATAACTTGATTTATGCTGTCCTTACTTGTATTTTGCATTCTCAAAAGTTGTCGTTTCGCAAAACATAGCAATCATACGATTGTGCAGTCTCATTGCAGTTCCGTAATTTATGAAGCAAAGAATGATTTACAGAACGAAGTTAATTTATTATATCATTGAGTGACTATAAACACGTTTCACACTGATGAATATATTAAATAAATTTATCATCATTATCAAAATTTTAAACTGGCTGCTACAAAAATATATATATAATAAATCGCGCTAAAAATTTATTCGCTATTGGCTTCAATTTCAGTTCTAAGCAAATCCTTGAGCAATAAATAGCTGATGAACTCTATAAACACGTCGACATAGCATAAATGACAAGACAGTTCTGATCCAAATATCCAAAATAAAACAGTGGTTGTCACTACTCTATGAACGAGATATAAAGTTTCTTCATGTATTTTTCACAGAAAGATCTATTATTTTAATGATTAATTGACTTGATTTTCAATATAAAAAATTGTGCTTCCGATTTCCTTTTTGATCAAAAGTATATACCATCGAGAAATTATAGGCTGCATTGAAACTAGGTAGCTCCACCTCTATTCAGCTGGCTACATCAAATGTGAAACTATGTCGCTCATAAAATCGCGGATTTTGATTTTAACTTAAGTCGTAATTGAATCAATTTTCAATAAATGTTAAGAAATACCTGATTAAATTAGAAAATTGAAACTAGCAGCGAATACGGCTAAGCTGAGACGTTTGAAAAACTTGCTACGTTTTACGTAAAGTAAATATCTACTTTGGCACAATTGTTGTTTTTCTATAATGAAAACGTAGAAAAGTTTTGCGATTGATGCATTGCATCTTAGTGAAAGCACAAGCTTGTAAACAGCAAGTTTTCGTACTAAAGACAAACTACTCAAGACTCGTATGTGACAAACACATTGCAAATCAACGTATGACCCTGTGAGTCACATATTTCTGCGTTAGGTACAAAATCGCCAATAATTCTTCGTAGCCGTAAAAGTAGGTTCTTTTTTGTTTGTCTTCACTGCTAATTTCTTTTCCCTATTAAATAATTTGTCTTTATTTCCTTCTTACATCTTGATTTTAAATAAGCTACTGTTTTAGATTTGAAAACATGAAAGTCATCGACTACTATTACTACTATTCAGCGATTTTCACACATTTACGTAAGTTATCCTAAAATAATGGTTCCTGTAGGCAGGTGCTTAGTAAGCTGTATATATTTTCCTGTGTTCGTTTTTATTATATACACATGAAACCATTGACATTAGATGAGTTAGCTCTTTCAGACAAAATAAATGATCATGTTTTCCTAAAGTCTAAATAGTTATTTAGTCGTAAATCGTAACTGCTTTGTTCCTCATCATTATCATCTCCCCAGTAAAGAACGAGTACATGCATTTTCACCCTCTTATTTCATTTGTTTCGTTTGCATTCTCTTTTCTTATGTCATCTTCGTTGGGTGTTGATTTTGAATTACATATCACATTCAGAGGAAAATGAAAGTTTTGGTAATCTTGGTTGTAAACAAACATGTGTATACAAAGCTCTTATATTTTTACGATGTAAATATAGCACATGTTTTCATTCGAATTTCAACAAACTCTTGTTGAATAAGAAATGACTAATTTGTGTGGGTATTTTACAAGTAGCAACTTGCAGGCATTATAACAAGTTAATGTGCTACACTAAACCGAACATGAATTGTATTGCGGAAAAGCAATTTGTATTTACCTCTTGAACATTTGTTGAATTGTTCTGAATGCAAAATTTGTAATACCTAATTTAGTTTGTAGATGTATAGAGATAATTGAGCTAAACTATTTTACATCGCTACAAGGGGCAATGTGCTATAAAGTTTGTACCATTTGTTGAAAAATATTAATAGTGTATAGCCATATAGACAGTTATTATCAACTATAATAATATTTATGTTTTGTATGGTCTCTTTTGATATGTATAATTATTTTTAGGTACAAAATTTAATGAATGACATGACAGTTTAAAAATTCGTTCAGTTCTTAGATTCTGCGTGGATTTTAAAAGACAATCTTTTATGGTTTTTCTGTCTTTCTATCATTAGTCATCTAAGTCATCGTCAAAATTGTTTTCAAAGGTTTTAACTTTCCTGTGGTTTTATTAGTAGCATATTGTCACACCGTTATTATCCACACTAATTTCAGAATTGAATTTATCTTTTGCGACTTATATGATTAGTAGTAGATAATCCATGAAAAGAAATATTTGAAACTTTATTGTCAAGAATTTTCAGAAAATGTACTAGCGAATGATATTTATATGCAAATCACGTAAAATCCAAAACAAATGATTCCTCGGAATTATTGTTTCATGTGCAAACTTTAGTTAGTAGAGCAGATATGTTTGGTTTGCATCCCTCTTTTCTTTCTACCATCTTCAAACATGATTGGAGCAGCAGATCGTAATATAGGTTTTAGACTAAGCAGAAACTGCCAAAACTCCTTTATTACTTAAAAGGAAAGGAATTAAGAAGTTTACATCTACTACTTCACCAAAATCTCATGAACATTTTCACTTTCATGTTGAGGCACTTATTAATTAGTTGAAAATTGTAGATTTCTAATCCTCACAATACATGAATAGGCACAAAAATATAAGCTCATCTTCTTTTTATTTTGTTGAAGATGCAGCACAGTAGTAGGAGAGCAATCAACATCAAACACTTTTTGTGTTGTATTATGCCAGGATGCAAACTTGCGTGGTTTTAAGTTTTAGCCAAACAAATTATTAGCTTCGTAATAGATATAATTCTGTACTTAATGTGGTTAGACTTTAGTGCTTGGGTGAATGCTCGGCTTATACTTCATCTCATTCTCTTGTAAAGGTACGAAATAGCTGTTGTATTTTATTTAACTTTTATGTTTTTGTCAGAACATCTTTAATGGTGGTGTCTTGTTAGTTTGTTAGTTTAACTTTTTCTTTCACTATTATGGCATTTTGCCGTCACATGTTATGTATGTAGGTATTACGTACGAAATCGCATTAGCTTTCTTGTTTAAAGCTTCACAATTTTATTGAAATTTGAGGATATAATAGATGTACTACGACGATATACATTTGCAAAACATGACGATTATGATGATGGTTATAGTCATAATTAATTATTGCTTTACGATTGAAGATGTGATGTGTAGTTAGCCAAAATCTATTACAAAGTACGGGCACGCATGAACCATTTTTGTGCTATTGTTTCGTTGAATTTAGAACTATCAAAAACACATCACAATGCTCGTAAACCTTAACCTCACAGGTATTAATGTTCAATGCGTAATATGCAATGGTCTTATAATAGTGTCTTTGTAAGCCTAAAGTTTCACTGTCATTACGATGTTCTGTAAGAGGATAAAAATCCTCATTACTGTTGAATTGAGCATATCATTTCAGTTTTTCATCGACCAAAATCTTGTGTCTTGTCCAACTTAATAGTACTTTGGCAGTTGTTTAAAAAATCGTCTTCACATTACTTCTACTTTTGGTTCTAGTAAATTGGTTACTTTTACCACACTGCAGGGAAGGGCAATCACCAGTTCACCTAGTCAAATGGGTCCATGGCGAAAACGTGATAGCGTTTTTTTGGAAATTGTGTCGCTTATTGTGTTTACGTTTACGATGACTTTCAAATGCATAGAATGTAAAGTTAATATACAAAATAGTAATAGACTAAACGATGTTTACTGCTGGCTAAATACATCCACAAAATAATCTACATTGTTGGTGTTTGGAGAGATTATGTTAATGACAAGATTTGAATGATTTCGGGTCGGGATAAAGTTCAGAGACATCAGCTGCAAAATGCATGAGTGTCAAGGTCCAAGGTTCTCAGGAGATATAAAAAATATGGATATTATAATTATAACTGGGTCGGGTACAGTTTAATTGTCATCTACAGTCATATAATTTAGTAAACCAATCGTGACCTAATTCAAATGAGTTACAAAGGAGAATTTAACTAGTTACAAATATTTCAAATATGCAATAATTTGTGCAAATTTAAGTATTGTAAGCGTTGTCCATCTATTATCTAAAAATATTAACATTTCCCTCAATACTTTTCGTTTTTATACGAAAAAATGATTCATGTATTGTAGCATTCATTCGAAGTATGATTCGTAGTACTTAAATATGTATGATACTGTGTACATAATCATAATGCATACCTGCCAGTGTATTTTTAAAATGATTGTTTTTCATTTTAAAGAGCTTTTAATAGAACTGACCATTGTTGGCCACCTAGCAGAAATCTCGTGAAACGATCGACCAAACAAAAGCTCTTTGTTCGACTTTCGTTATAATTAGCTCATTTTGCTACCTGTTGGGAGCAGCAGGTTAGCTGTTCAGAAATGTTTGGTTAATAAAATGTTTACACAAAGTTAAACCAAATCATGAAATATTTTTATATGCAATGCTTATAATTACAGAATGCTGATTGTTAGGCCGGTGCAAAGTAAGAATAAACATATAGGCAGCAGCATTATTTAAGAACTTAAGTTTCTCTACACATAAAGTATGCATACAGATTTTATTTATCAATTATCATCTACCAATAAATGATGTGCCGCACTTTTATTTGAATTTCGTAAGCTGTAATAAGCATTTTATTTTCTGGAAATAGCATCTGCAAAACTTGATTTCAATGTCCACATTTAATTTGATATTTTGTTATTTTATATTTTCAATGAAAGTATTTTCTCAATCAAGTTCTGAAGCTGCTGTTGCGATTTCCTTACCCCACAATATACAGCACAACATGCATGTTGTCATTTTTACCTAATTTATCATTTATAATATGTACTAGACATTAGCCAGCAGCTACTACGTAGCTGCCCTGCTCACCGCTAGCATAAAGTGTACTTTGGCGAAGGTTTGGTCGGACGGAGATGAACTGTCACTTGCGCCGTTGCGCCTAGCATAATCATAACGCATGTAGAGATGGCAGTGCCATCATGGCACGCCGGACGGACGTGCGGTCGCAACGGCTTATATAGATATAGATTGCATGTGATGTGGATGTGCCAAAGTTGAAGCATATATGCCATTTTTATGAACCAAATCAGTGAATGCGAAATAGAATCCCTTTTTACTCTTTTAGCCACATATGAAAGCATTGCTTGCGAAAATTTGTGTGAAATTCCACTTGACGGATTTTATACGACTTGGTATTCCAATGCAAATGTTCAAAAGCAGTAATAAATCCTGTGACGGCTTCAAATAAATACAAACCCTGTAATTTATTTATTGTGCTAACTGCTTCCACGTCTGCCCATGTAGCACACTTTTCGTTAAAATCGTATTCTGAGAAAAGCAACGAATTGACAAAAAGTTCAAAGTGACGCGTGGTCTAAAATCACGGAAATAGAGTACTCTAATATTATTGCATTGGCAATAACCCTAAGCATTTTTGACCCAAATACCACATATAACCACATTTAAATTAATCAACCAACCAAGCAATCTCAAGCTTACTCTCCGTGAGTAAATAAGGGAATCAAGCAACAAAACGACGAATAAATTATATGGTGCTTGCAGCTGCAATCAACAATTCACAAGAAATCACATCTTATTCTATGTATAGTAGCTACATCCTGTGTTACAATTTATGGATATATGCATATATAAGATATAATTTTATAAATTTATGAACCTTAACATCTATATCAAGCCGGAAATCTCTGGTTACTCGGTAATACCTGCTAATGAAAGATCGTGTATTTTATTAAGGCAACAATAAGCCGCTTGATGATTGCTGACTGATGATGACAGTAAGGAAACACCTCAGGCGACAAAACGCATAAATAATTAAACCAGTATAATGCTTATTTAGTTTCGATGTGTAAACAACTCCTTGCAGGTTTACAAATTAGATTATTAGATATAAGTATGTGGAATTAGTTCTAGATTAGACAATCACAAAAATGTACTTTAAATTATACAGCACTATATAGCGACATGCCTCGCATGAATCTTTGGAATTTTATTTGGACTGATTTTAACTACGGAACAGTTTTCCAGCAATTTACAATTTCATCCAACAGTTATTTATTGATGATCTGGTTGTGTATAGTAAAAATTTTACAAACCGTTCACTGTACCGCCTTAAATAACAGACCTGATTCTTCTTATTAGCCGTCGGGAAATCTCTGCTGACAATTTGGAAGAGGTGATACATAACTTGAAAAAGTTTCGGATTCCGAATAATCTTTCGTACTTCTGAACAACAAATCATCGTTCTAATTAAAATTAGCCAAACTGACACTAGTAGAACAAGATAAAGCGATAAGGATTTCCCAAAATCTGATTTTCATTTTTGGTAATGTGTTTGAGGATTCATTCATCCAATGTGATATGCAATTTAAATTAAAAATTCTTCTAAATTGCTTTACTTAACTTTCAATAATGCAACGCTACTGTGGCTTCTAACCAACTTAATATCGGGTAATTTAACGGTTTGGGAGTTAATAGTCTAATAGTCAACCAGTCGATTTGGCATTTGAATTTCAATTTAAAACAAAAACTGAAATTCCAAAAACTTTCCATTGTAATACACTTGATATGTCCTTTCGTTCCTTACATATTTACTGCATCTAACAACAAAAACAAAATGGAAAAGAAACTTCTAACCAATTAACATTTCTTTATTGATCATAATAAGATGGATTACTGTGATAACATTATTTCATAGCATTTCTTAGAAATCATTACTAATATTTTATGATAATTATTTCTAGTTCTATCTAGTATCTATACTTTGCACGTTTAATAACCTGTAAAAATTCAGAAAAGTTGCACATCTTTTATTTGATCAGAAAACCAACTAGAGTAAAAGGTACAAATGTGATATGTAAGTAGTAGCAGTTGATAGCAATAATTTGCTGGATTTCAAATGTATTTATAGAAATCGGTCATATATATTTACAATTCTAATATTCAATTATAAGCATTTTATAATTTAGTTTGCAGCGCCTTAGATAACATGTTGTCGAAATTCACTACACAATACAGACTGACCTGTATTATCGCAAATGTCCATAATTTTGTAGTATTATCAATTTGTTTACAAGACATTACTCATAGTTTAATCGTAAATCTTGGAAGAAAAATAAATCTAAAAAATTGATTATTGCAAGCAATCTTGCCTCCACAAAGGCTCCCATTAATTTCGGCTATACGTATGTTATTTGTGGCATCAAAGTTACCTTTCTATTGCCAAGAAAATTTACAGATAAAAAATGAAGAGCGGCTTTTGCATTGTTTTGCACATAATATTTTCAGCAAAGGATATTAATAACTATAATTTTAGAGCATCACATCGCTGCAAAAAAATAAGCTCATGCAGCTGTACATAAGTTCGTAAAACATATTCGGTAGAATTAAACCTATAAAACATATAGGATTAGAATACGACGTTAAGTGCGATGGTCATTTAGCACCAAAACACTATTCGTTCACATAGCCCCGTGAAAGCATTTCAAATTACGGAGATATAAATAAATTTATATTAAATCATTAAATGTGATTCAATGTACTTATCATAATACCAAAAATCTTGCTCATCATTTCATAAAAACTGAACACATACTATAACAGTCATAGGAATGCAGATGTAAAAAATGTGATAACAAACGAAGATGTCTCTGCGGCTAGCGACTAAAGGAATTATAAACTGGCGGATAATGTGTAAATATGAAGTAATTAATACTACTTTTTGTGCCAGTTTTGGTCATGAAAATTGTAGAATAAACTGATTACATTTTAATTATTTTTCGCGTTGTTCAGTAAGGTTTCTGAACAATTATAACAGCCATAATCCTGTCTTAATGAGTAAAATATATTTGGCGTCGAAAGATTAGTCCCTAACATGAAATATTACAAAAAGCACAAACTCACAAATTAGAAATAATGATGCTGGCAATTTCACTCAAATTATGATTATGAGTCCTGTTTTAAAGTGAATTTCACCAAGCAATTACAAATAATGTTTAATCATGTTTTAAGTGATTTTGAATTTTAAAGTGAAAATAAAGTTCTGTTGCTGCAAATTTATACACAGACAATGAGAAATATAGTTTAGTATCTAGTCTAATATATCCCGATTCCCATGGTCCGCTACTTAAGTCCTTTAAACGATTTCGATCAAAGTCAAATTAAGAAACGGCAAGTGACACAACAAAGAAATTCGATCTTCATAATTTCGTAATGCATGTGTACCTATTTAAGGAATCGTACCTACTTGAGTTAAATTGTTTTACCGACTTTGTAAGAGGGTGTCAATTAGACAATTTAGCTATCGGTTAATAAAGCTTTATACAAGTTCGAATACTTACTGCAGTAATAAAGCATTACACTTATGTCTGACTAAATATCATACAATTTTTTAAGTTATGGTCTGCTAATGCTGCTCGTATAATAATATAAATTATATCTATCAGCGTTATAATAAGAACGATACATATCTGCCTAATATGGTTAGTACTTTCTCTCTAGATAAATAAAGACTTTTAAAAAATTTAATGCATGTGTGCAAAATTTAAGACTTTAAGATACAACTTCAACAATACATCATCAGATCGTAGGAAAAAACTCAATCTGTGTCCAAACAAGGTAGACATAACACTCTGACGGTACAATTATTTAGGGAGACCACCTGTGAAATGTTCCCAGCTTTTATTGCTCTATAATCATTTAGATTTACTTTAACTGCTATATATAATATTGCAAATTGCTTTACGTTCGTACCACCGATAACAATAAAGTATATATTATATGGATGGAGAGTTCAAGATAAAATACAATTAGGCACATAAACCTTTTAAATTTTAAATCACACACGTCTTTATTTGTTTTATAGCAAATGGTAGTAATTTAGTCTTAAGTATCTGCAATTTTATGTCCTTTTCCTTTTACATCTGCACGGTCAAAATATTATTCATATAGGTAGCATCAAGCGCTACCAGATCAAATGTTTAATTTACACTGCATTGCAATGAACAGTCACAGTGCATTTCATCTTTTCACATTGTTCATAATTTTGAGGATGTTAAAAAATACAAATAATCTTTTGAGTACTTTGTTTAAATTTTTTAAATATCCCATAAAGTAGTATATGTATACGGTAGTGATAGCTTATCATGATATCCTCAAAAATAAAAATGTCTTTATGCTTGTGTTGTAGTATTTATAAAGATTGACATGCATCACGGGTTTGTTTTATGTCTCTATTTGTTAAACAATAATAACAATACATGTGCCATTGGCAAAAAAATAAGAAGTGAAGAAAAAATGCATCTCTAATACTCATACTCGGTTTCAGTTAAGCGTGCAATCGTAAATTTGTGCCGTGTAGCAGTCAACAGAAAATCTGTATTATAATAATGCAGTCAACTAGCTTGTCATAAAACATCAATGAAAGCTTGGTTGAATTTAACAAAGAGACAAAATTTGTACCTTCAAAGTTGTCAACTTTTTCTTGAAGGCAATGCGTGAACAACCGACTCGAGAATTCTGTGCTACTGTATTTGAACAATTGCATGTTTCTGAGTGAGTGGCAAGATGAAGAAGACTAGAAGACATGCATGCATGATGCCACTACGCCACACACCAAGGAACTATAGTGCTTATTTGATAGACTTGTGACTTGATGCAAGTGGAAATCGGAAAAAGAAACAAAAGAGACTGAAGAGGGTGACTAATTTGCCGACTTTCAATCAAGAACAGTAGTATTGTTTACATTATTTTAATGATTTCGCTTAGCTTCCGACTCCAGCCAAGAATAAACAATAGTTTAACACATATCACAAGCATGTGTGATTAAAACAAACTGCTGCTGGTTAAACCAAAAATATCTTTCGGAACTCTTACATTTCTTTACATATTATATTTCAGGGCCAACTCTTAATAGCACTCCATTTTACTAGCAAATTATTAAACGATGAGACAAAATAAAAAAGGGTTTTGCATGCATTCATGCATATTATGGGAATGGTATAAAGTAGGCTAAACTAATATTTGGACGAAAGCTAATCATCCATGGCATCTCTTTAAATAAAGCCTCTTAATTTATTATAAATCTAGACGAGTCAGTTATTAGTTAATGTCAATGTCTTTACTTTTGACTAAAGTCGTCTTCGGGAAAGTGAGAAATCAGAAAATACCTACCTATTTAACCACAAATGTCATGAACATGAATCATGATTGATTATAAAACATCAAATATAGACACGCTATCACTATACAATACAATTAAAATATACAATTCCAAGCGCGTCATCATTATTTTAGATTTCATTTATTTTATCATTTGGATTCTTACTTTCATTGTATTACATCTATCCACTTTTATCTCAAAGTATGCATGTTTGTACCTATTTATGTTATTTTTCTTATCATATCTGTATACGTAAGTAAACTTTAGCCTGATCACTTGCAATTGTAGTGTTAGCGCAGTTAGCAATTCAATAAATTATTAAAGCTGGAAGCATTAACATTTTGTTCTAAAGCATGCACAATTAACCTCCAAAAAATAAACAATTTTGTGAAAAAATAACGATTATTAATGATCGGGTCTGAAAAATTGGAGCCCGGCATCCGCATTCATTGTTCGAGAAAAATTATAACTTTCTGGTAAGATTTTGACAGGTGTTTGGCCCATATGATTTACAATCACGCTTTTCTTATTATTATACATGAATATTAATGATAGTAATTTCATGTGCATCTATAAATATAAGTACAGCATTGTAGCAATAATGAATCCGAATGTCGCCTGTTTTGCAATATCGTATGAAATCATGCGTACCAGACCCACACATCCCTTTTACCCTTATAAAGTGACAAAGCATTTATGTTTTAAGAAAGTGAAAAGTAACATAAATATCTGACCAGATGCGACTTGTCGTATTCATGTTTCACTCCGCAGTTTTACGATTTCTTCCTCCTCCACAATACCTTACCCCTGTTTCTCTAAATCATCTTCCTTGCATGACAAGGGAGAAAATCCCTCATCATGTCATCCATATGTAGTGTCATCATCATATTATTTTACCACCACCAAATACCGACACCATATAATAATATTAAAAACAACTTTCATCTTCATTGTAACAAAAATCCTTTACCACAAACAAGCAGATATTATTCACTTGACACAATATATAAACGCGTCAGCATTCTCGATGAATGGTTTAAATTACTCCTCATCCTGTGGTAAACTATTAAATTGAGCTAAAAACATCTGACACTTCTTCTTGGTGCAATTACCTATTATTAAATATATACATGAGATAGAAGCTTCAAATAGATTTTCATTTTTTACAATGACAATGCAGACACATATGCACATTAAATTAAGGTATGCATTTAAGTATCATTTTCATTTTTTACACACACACAAAACCACCAACTACCGATAGGACGTGACAATCATGTACAGGATGATGCCTACAACTTGTCAATAGTTGCAAATTTAAAAAATTAAGTGTACCAATGTTGCTTATTCTGCCACGCCGCGATAATATATGAATCAAAAGAACCGCAAAGAAACAATTAGTACAGGTAAGTAAAACCTATGCATTTACAAAGAAAAAAGTCTCTCCTCCTCACTCTCATCTTCATTTAAAACAAATTCGACCTGAATCACGTACACGATAAATGTAATGTATTTAATGCAACATCATTTAATAAAGAAGACTTATTTCCGAAATCCATTACCACCAATGGAACTTTTCTCTTTGATACAAATTTTTTCGTCATCAATGAAAATCGCAACATGCTCTTCTCTTGTCATATTTCTATTGACAATGGAGTTTGTGAAGAGAAGAAGATATATAGCATTTCGACGTGATGAAGACAATTATGGTGAAACGAAACCATCATGTCAACAGGCTGTTCAAACTTATTGAATTGAAGTGTCAGTTACCAGCGATTATACAAGCGCTATTACTTCATTTCAATTTAGCTGTAATATGATGATGATATATTGTTGTAACCAATATTAATAGAATGAAATGGGTAAATGGTCAATGCAAAATAGGAGAGGATTGATAGAAACACGTTTGCAAACATTGTACACAACCTGACTTCCATCTGAGAATGAGTAAGCACTCCAATAAAATACGTGTGTGGTGAGGGCACTTAATGACAGGTCGACAATACCTGTAATTAATGTATTGGTGCTGATAAATTCCCAGAGATAACTGCCGTCAGCATCGTAATTAAGCCTATCATTGTAATTAATATTAATTAAACAATGACAATCCAACAATTAAGTATGAATGAGTTGATGGTACAGACATAGTTTCAGAATTAAGGTTCTCTGATATTGGCACAGAGAGGAATTGAATAAGGGTTTATGACACCTTGAAAAACACAATTGGTCTTAATGGCTTGTGCTTGTGTATGACTAATAAAAGGGGAAAAGGAACTGGATCACGTGCATGAAATGATTTATTTACTATTAAAATAAAACCCTGCAGTATATATTACGTACATGTCTCATTGTCAGCATGTAATATTTAAAATTATAGCACGTGCTTAGATGGGAATGTGTGGATGCAATATAATGCAACAGACAACTGGTTTATTTTCAAGAGTAGCAGCAAAAAATTATTAGGACAGGTTTGCACAAAATTTAATTATACGCGGAGCCCAACGTCAGAGAACATAGTGTCACTTAAGTAATGCTTCATTGTTATATTTTTGCTTACATAACCGTTTCCGGTTCATAAAAATCTGTGAACGTGTGTGTGTGTTCATGTTCTTGTATTACATAAATGAAAACAGTGGCAACAAAAATTGCATTAAAAACATGTACTGACCCAAAACAGGTATCTTTTGTCAAATTGTTTAAATTAATTTCCACTGTCATTTAACTTTTTTACAAAAAATAAGATATGATACAACTGAATTATTTTTTAAAAAATGATTATGGTGAAATGAAAGTTATTGTAGCTTGAAAAGACATGCCAACTACAACTTCATGATAGAATTCTAGATGACCGTTCCTTGACAATGTAGTAAAACAAACACAAAATACTATTAATATAATCTATTATAATCTGAGCAAATATGTGTTTAAACGATTTTATTTTGATCTTTTATTAACTTCTGAAAGGCGATGTTTTGCCTCTTGATTCTTGATTACTTAAGAGCAATTATGATGTCATTAGCTAGTGATTACTTCAAGATCCAGAATCTGATATCGATCATTATACCTCCTCTTCCGCTGATTCATCTGCCATTTCTGCTGCTGCTACTTTTAGATGGAGTCAAAAAGTAAACTGACTACCAAGCATACAGGAATAACTACTGGCTACTACTTATAAAGCACGAGTATTTGGTTAAGTGAGCAGCAAACAAGATACGCCAGTTCATTATATTAGCAAATATTGCCATAGGCTATTACGTGATGTGCAATACATTTGTAATTGGGCAGAATTGGGTTTTATTGATGGGCTTTTTACACATAACGCGATCAGTGCATTTGCACTTCATCAATTTACGCATGTTTACACCTGCATCTTGCACAAAACATAATGTTACAGACATGTAATTCAATCTATGTATTAATTGCTATAATTCATTACCTCAATCAACTATGATGTCCAAAACGAGCACCATCGTACGCAATGCAGTATACGCACAGATCCACGCGTTTTTCGTGTACATCTTGTTAACGTTTTGCAAATTGCGTTAATTTGTAAAACTTCATTTGCTTAAATATTGCCTAGTTTTTTGCAGATGCAAATATGCAATAAACTTCAAGGTACTAGAAACAAGAAAATCAATTCTATACAGATTACCTAGTGCACTCATTCATCATCATTTCATTCTACTCATGTCAAAAGTGATCACGTTGCATTTTAGAACATATATCGCAATCATCTCACAAAATCTGGAGTTTCGACATGATCCCAACTTAACAAATTGTTCATACATAAGCATATATATATATATAAAATAATAAAGATGCACTTTTTACTACATGTTCAAAAAATGCTTGTTACATACATACTGTAAATTACAAAAAAATAATATAGAACACATTAGTTCAGAGATGATGCGCCGATTCATCACGTAATATAATGTGCGTTCTACATTTGGCGCATTATTTTTTATTAATTGTTTTAGAATACGTTCGTGAAACTGCATTTTCATTTTGAACTGAATGAGAATACACGATCTCACAATGAAAACCTTTACTCTTGTCGGTAAAAGACTGAAAAAGTTTAACAAAAACTATATTTTTCATTGAATAAATTATGATGCTAGTTTTGTTTCGTTTATATTTTTTTTGTATATTTTAATAGTATCTAAATTATAGTGTTAATGCTCACATAAAGTAATTCGGCGGTAAGTAACGAATCACTTATTATTAAGCCAACCTAGAATGGGTATTTAGCGTGCATCTATCCACGCATGCATTCATATCTTTAAAATGTTCATTACTTAATTATGGAAAAAATCCAAGTTATGTTCTGCAAATACATGCGTACATATGTACTGTTTGTAAAAAATGAGCTAGTGCAAATCATAAAAACAGAACTACGAAATAGCCATCAAAATCATAACAATATGCACATAATGAGCATACCACAAATCATCTACCCATTCTACGTATCGATCTAATTTTAGGTCAATAAAATGAGAATTAGTAAGTTAAATATGTGCATCTCATTGTGCTCCAAATAATTCTACTTATCTACCGTCAGTAGACCGACAGAAGATCCCAAAAAGCTATAGACCCTACATCATTTGTTTGAAATATTTAACTTTAATAAAAATATATGGAGTTGTGAATGTTTACGCGCAGTTTTTTACACATTTACATACATGCTTATTTAGTCAATGAGCATACATTTACAAAACCGCAAAACAATGCAACTCATTCCTATTACCAAAAGTAAACTACTCTCTACAGATAAATTATGCTGGTGAAACTTATCATATACCAAGACTAAATGCCGTAAGACTATTAGTATGTTCCCTACACACAAACCAACATCAACGCAACAATTTAACGGCAAAACGACACCAATTGCTCATAGTCATATGCTAAAATAGGTATTACAGTAAATCTATCCATCCAGGGAGAGGTGAGCCGATAATTGGTAAGAAAATCTATGCAAGTGCGAATACTGTACAGATGTATATTTAAACCAAAAAAATGGAGTTCGCTTATCGCATTAAAATCTTTGATCCATGTCAGTTAGTTTGGCGTTGTTTTTTTTGCTGTTAGGATTCTTTGAGTATAGCGACGACTGGTAACATGGTTCTTACTCTATTTAAAAAATATTTTTCTTGCTTAAACCTACTTTTAGTTGAACATTCGCTTTTGCTAGCACCTTGATTATTTGACGCGGTTTTATGCATTTTGTACATAATATATAGCATGAAAATGAATAGAGAATGTTCAACATCATCGTTTTTGTACATTTGGCTTCTTTAGTGTCTAAAAATCGCTTGCTCATTGTTGTACTGTTTGTTGCGATTGTTTTTAAAATTACATCTTGTTTAACATATACCCACACTGCAAAGTTTTTTTAATCTAATCCAACGAAAAAAAAATCATATTTGCTTTAATATATTATTACGACCTTGCTTGCTAGATAACTTGTCAGCTTTTTTCTAAACTTTGCCAGACACCACCACTTCCAATTTTTACTGTATCATGCGATTCTCAAAGACACAAAAACGATAAGCAGTTTGTTTTGTTGTCTAAAAGATAAGATATCGCAAAATCGTTAGAATTACATGTTTCAGTGTTTGTGTATGTAAACGCGTAAGATGGAGTAGAATCTAACGCTTCCACTATAGTACAACAGCCACCTTCATTGATTTTTTTGCTCTTCATTGAGAATTTGCTCACATGAATGAGATAACAACTGGTATGTGATATGTCTGAATAAATTATGAGTAATCTATTATGATTGATGAAGTTTGACTGAGTGAATGGCAGTAGTAAAACCGGATGGAGCAGAAAATTTATGCATTTAAGTTTTATTTGTTTTACCGCAATCTTGTTTGCTTTTAATTGTTTATAACATTAATTAGCTTATCCATGTAAACTGTTTGTTAAAAAGATTTTTTTATCATTATGAATTAAAATCTACATGGACGAGCTAATTAATTAATATTTATGCATACTTTTATTTTGCATGCAAAATTTTTGTTCTGTAGTCACATGCATCATAAACATCACGATATTTTTATCAAGTTCAACACTGTCAGCTTCTATTTAGATATTTGTTTTGAATACACAACAATGAGCGGTGATTGATGCATGAACTGCCTGTGATAAAAATTTCAGCTTTGTATCTGCAAACTTTGTTTGCCCAATGTTAAGAAAAGCAATAAGATTAAAACAAAAATATCTTGAAGTAAATACAGTCATCTAAATTTCTGTGTCGATAGATCCATTTGAAGTCATTTTAATGTCTACTTGAATTTGGCTACAACATCCACAATCTAGATTAGTATTATATCAAGGTATACAAATTAATCTAAATATCAGTCTCATAAGAAATAAAGCAGAGTAGCTAGTTGTGCTAAAACGTATTACAATTGAAATACAAAAAATTTATAAATTGACCAGTATTGCTGTATGTGTGTATATCGTTTAAATTTATGTATGACGCAGGTTTTCTATGAATTTAGCTATAAATATAACCATTTGCTCTATGGCTCACTTATTTTATTGCCGTGATTACTTTAATAATTTCAGCAGATTTCTTATCATATTGGAAGACAACCACTAAAATAGCGCACCGCTAATACAATACATAAAAATGGATTTTACATCATCGTAAAAATGCTACTGCTACAATTATTATTAATATCATTTTCATTCATAAAAATGTTTTTAAGGGCCACAAAGTAATTATGATAACAAGAAAGGTTTGATTGATACGCGCAATAAGGCGGTGTTCGACAGTCCTGATCACTGTGTATCTAATCATGCTATAAAACGGCGCAGCACCAACACGTCATGGTGTATAATATGATAAATGAAATAAAAAATTTCAGTAAATCTCAAAATAATATATTTGCCTATTTCAACAATGAAGTAATAGTTTTTCAGCTGCACACATTGAAAAGTAATTTTGATGTTTTATTTTTATTAAGTATAGGTATCGATTCTCTGATGTGAAACAAAATCATTCCCATTCGAATAAAATTTTCAACCTGTGTAGGATGTCAAATTTTAAGTAAATTAATGAGTTCCTGTCGAATGTTTTGGATACACTGAAAATTAGTACAATGAACTAACTATATCACCGAATGAATGTATGTAATTATCGTCTCGCAAACTACTTCTGGTTGCACTTCTGGTTTCTTAGTGGGATAGGTCCTAGCCCTGGGTTAGCCACGGTGTATGAAAGCATTTAATTTACAATTGGTTGGACACCACATTTCAAACCAAGCCGCAAAAATTAACGAGCCAAAGTAATGACAGTCAAACATTTGGCCAGCTTAGTTCCTAGTGATTTAATCTACAAAAAATAAACGAAAAAGGAAAAACAATTTAAATGTTATCTTACTTGTAAAATGGTGGTGACTCGACCAGCATTCGAATGCACTCTACGCAACCGCGGAATACGGCTTGTTGCAAAGGATTCGATACCGACGGCATTTTGAAGCACGTTCAGAGGAATAACTCGGCATAAGAAAGATGATATCTACGCATAAACGTGCTTGTAAGTTACCGTCCTTTTCGTCATACTTGCAACGAGGCAAGTTAACTCCTCTGGAACTGACCATGCACCGTAGTGTTAAAAACTGATGAAGTTTTAGTAGTTTTTCTTTATTAACTTTTATTGTAAACTTAAAATATAGTCACTCTTCCACAAGTGGATCCTAAAACAATTTGAAAAGTTCTAGCTAAAGCTAGTACTTATGAAACAAGATGTACGTTTATCGCTTGTCATTTTTGCTTTGACGGTCACAAATATCCTTTTGGGTTTAGCTACTGATGTAAACTGTAGGGCAAGATGTTAGAAACAATGAAAGTCATGTGCAAATTCTCAAAGTCCATGTTAATGTTAATGGGGTATCATAATTGGTTTTCACACTGGCAAAATAAGATAAACGTAAGTTGAGTAAAGTGAAAGATGAGACACATTTATCGCATTTAATGTATTCCCATTGGGCAGTGAGCGAAGCGCATCATACGCAGCTCATCATCTCACACACTTTCGCACTCCTTCTCTATTTGTTGAAATCAAACAGACAATCATGGATCACATAATGTATATGTATTCTTTTTGTGAGAGAATCTGTGATTATCAATAGTTTATCACTAATCAGTAGTAATAAAAAACCGTGAACATGCAATCCATAATACTACATAAAACAGTTAGTTTTAATAAATGCAGTAGATTTTTTGCAACCGATATAGATTTTTTCTTTTTTTGACAGCTCAACTCGATTTATCATCAATAAAACCCATGAAGATATTTTTAACTGTGTGGAGCGCAGCTTTCAAATACTTGATCGTTTTAACCTAAAACAGTGATAACAGATTTCGTCGATTTTCATCTCAAGGTTTTATTTCTTCTCCGCTCATATTTTTAAAGTAGCATCAAACAAAACTGCTTGAGAATACGCACAATTTAATTAGGTACCTACACGAAATACATAATAGATTTAAGAAGCAGAGTTTTGAATCAGATATCAATTCGAAGATGGTATTTGGCTGATGAGTGAGTTGTTGTTCAAAGGGGAGGATATAATACGCCCAACTGAACAGTGTCTTTTAACATCCAAATCATATGAAAATATATTATAGATCCAATCGCTTCCGGAGTGTAGAAAGCGTTATAAAGGTATTCACTGCCAACATGTCAGTCAGTATACGCAATCCATTAGATTACAGATAGGAAACTAATAAAAAATATTCCTTATAAAGTACCAATATTCCTTGTTCTTAAGAAATTCCGTTTTTTGTTACAGAAACACTTCTGCATCTGCATACTGAAGTACGCACAAACTTGTGTATAATCCAATGTTCATCACAAACATAACAAATCACTTTAATAATAATGAGAAGCAATAAATGATGATGATGAATACTGATTGCAATCTGATTGAAGGAAAGCGATTAATCCCAGTCCAGATTATGCAAAGAATGCTAGATTCACCATGCTGAATGTATCTAAAAAATGAAATAAAACGAAGATCATAATATTAAATGAACGCGGGGAAATAACCTATAAATTTTGCTAATGGGTTTAGCCACAAAATTTAACTATATTTAATATTCATGTCACACATATCTCTGTATGGCTATATATTTATTAAAAGTCTTAATTCAAAGTTGCTAGAAAAAGTCCTAATTTAAAGCACCAAAGATTACAGAGTCAAACTG
>JAQFYG010001230.1:0-20210 GCA_034694325.1 Entomobrya corticalis
TGCACTAAATAATTTCTCAAAACTAGGATGTCATAAAAATGCCAATCAAAAATGCACGAAGTCTAATTGTTGATTCATCCTTAGACTATGAGTAATGGGTAGTAAATGTAATGCAAATAAAAACTGTATATCTTGTATCTGCTTCTTTTCAATGATGTCAAATGTTATAAATGTAATATTGTAATTATAATAATTCTTTAAATTACTTTAAATTTGCTAAATAGCAGGTGAGGTCGACTGACAGATAAAAGTGTAATTTGAGAAATAAAAGAAAAATCTGACAAAAAGTATGGCCCGTGAGGGGATCGAACCCGCGACCTTGGCGTTATTAGCACCACGCTCTAACCAACTGAGCTAACGGGCCACTCTTGATGCAGAGTGGTAAAAACATAATTCTTCAACAGCATGAGTGCAATGTAGTGGAAGTGGCCGTATGCCGATGCTGCACGATCTCATTTCACCCTTCGTCCAGCAATCTCATCCAACCTAACATAAGCACAACATAATATAATAGTCATATCTGTAGACTTCGTTGGAATATGAATATTTGTAGCATTAAATTTGTTCAATAGGAAAACTTGTTCAAATTAAAGGTTTTTCCTTGATGATGTAATTAAGTTAGCTGACACAAAGTCTCAAAGTATGCAACTATATACTGATATTCATAAGCAAAGAAGCTAGCTTGCATTCTACTGTATTTTAGGTGAAATGACTAATGACACTATGAATATCAATACATAAACTTTGACAAATCTTGTCTCAAACCCCCAATTTAATATTTCAAAACTTGTCGAAGCATGCTGTTATTTATGCTTAGAGAACATCATCTATGAATTATTAATGCAAGATGGTGTAGTGGAAACGATGAAAATTAGTGCAAGGAATTGTTTAAAGGAATTCAACAATTTGATAAATGTGTAAACAAGCTTCATGAGCTCTACCTACAACAACATAACTTTGCAACATTTAATTCGTCTGTTTTCAGAGTTTAACTGAAATCGGTGTCAAGTAAGTGCTGTCGCCAGATTGTGTAACAACCTCAACGTAACTGGTGTTGTGTATATGCTTAATTTAATATTAGTTTCACCATTCCCTAAAAATTCCATGCAAATCAAATTACGACAAAACACTAGCGTTTTGTTATAATATTAAATATAGATAGGTATATATTAATTTTTTATCAGTAGACATCATTTGTTTAACCTTGTTTACTTGAAGCTACCACAATGATAAGATTTCTCTCAGGTATCACGAAATCTGTATCGTATACCATATGATTTTAATTAATTTGCTGGTCATTACACTATTCACTGTTCTGCTTTTATTGTATTTTGGGTAAAAACGGCAAGAACAGTCGCCTATATTCCTACGTATCCACATACCACGATTATCATAATTAGTATTTTGTTTCATAGTTTAAAACAAGACAAATATGTCGTCATTCCAGGAAAAAAACGTCATCATACAAATGTACAGAAATATAATATTAACAGTACAAATATAGCGTGTAGAGTGAAGTGAATTATAAAATCGATGTTTTTATTTTAAACTCTGAAGCGTAAAATGAAAGGAGAGTAATGATTCGTGTTATTTAAATTACATAATTCCTGTTTTATTTGTTTGTCCCTCCTACTGTGTGCGCATGATAAGCACAACACATTACAATAGCAATTAATAAAAATATTTTAAAAATGAACTTTAGTCAGGGTCAAACTGGAAGCTATACTCAGCCAGCAGCAAATCAAAGGAGACATGATGGCAGAGTCAAAGTTTTGCCCAGTTTTCCTCCACCAGCTTCCCCGCAGCAAAACCTGTCCCAAAGAGCAAATGGCCCTTTCAATTACACAAGACCTGCAGATTATTCAGGTATTTCACAAGGATATCAGAGTCAACCCCAACCAACACCATATGCGGTAAACTTACCCAACAACCAAGGTTTCAGTACGACACCCAGACTACCACCTCCTCCTAAAACGCAAAGGGCAAGTAATACCCAAAGAACGGGGCGACTTGAGGATCAAACCAAGTTTAGTCATAACTTGAGCGTGCAAGACCTTAGATATGTCGGAAACGCCGAAAGGTTAGAAGAATCAACGCAGATACCAACTAACACTTTATACGACAAACACAGATTTAATAAGAGTGTTCATGATCTTCGAGATGTCGGAACCATGCCTGTGAAGCCTCAACAATCAGCAAGACCACTGTCATATTATCAAAATACTAACGGATTGGGCATCAATGCATTTTTAAGCTTGCAAGAACCCAAAATTCAGCAACCAGAGATGTCCGCCATGCCATTCATTCAGCCAAATCAAGGGTTTTCGTTAGTTTCATCGGTTCCGATTGTGGAAAAAACAGCCAAGAGTGAAATGAGTTCGTTGCACGATGAACTGGCTCAATTGAAACTCGAATTGGCTGCTATGAAAGATCCAATGAGAGAGCATGAAGAATGGCTGAAAAGTCAATCTGTACAGGTCAAGGAGTTAGAAGAACTGCAGAAGCAACTCCATTCAAACATAGAGAATAACAACACAAATAATAGTAACAAAAATCTATCAAATGATGGAGCTTCTAGTCTTCCAATCAACTATTCCACAGTGTCAACTGCTGCAGTGCCAAAATCCAATAATCATCCCCCACCAAAGACCCTTAAACCAAGTTCAGTAGTCACACCAAAAGCGGATTACCGACCACCTATAACTTCGCCAAAACCAATTAAACTGAAACCAATGTTTAATACAACCACTCCCCCTAAGCCTAGTCACGATATAACTGCACCATCAAAACCGGAAGTTGTCAAAAATGTTGTTCATAATAAAAATAGTAGCAGTGATCAGCCAAAACAGATTGTTTCATCTTTTAAAAATCAAATTGAAGAAACCAAAAAACCTGTTCTTACTTCATCATCAGATATTAAAGTTAAAAGGATATCGCAAATATTTGAAGCGAATGGCAGTCCTATGAAAGGGGCAGAAACAAAAATACCAAAACAAAATTATGATGCAAAAAATAGACATGGGTCAGTGAAGAAAATTTCTCCTGCTTTATTACGATCAATACAGGCATTGGAAGAAACAAAAATCTCTTCAATACCACTGCCCTCTGATACTCGTTTAAAATCTAATAACGTAATATCAATTCCAAGCCTTTCAATGACTACAGGAAGTTCTGCTCCATCAAAGTCATTATTAGCAAAGCCAAACGTAACTGAATCTTCTAGAAAACCATCAGTGATTAACAGCGTGCCTCAACCTTTTGACAAACCATCTGTACAATCCAGTGAAGCGCCATTATCCTCCAAATATTCACAAGTAATTCCTTCACTCGCCAAACAGGCAGTGCCTACTCTCCCTCGATTGTATCCCACTGCCATTGTCCCACCTTCGTCCTCAACGTCTCCATATTCATCCAGTGATCCTTCATCGTACTCAAAACCTAAAACTTTACCAATTGCTCCACCGTCATCCTCAAAGCCTATAGAGTTATCCAATACCCCTTCATTGTCTACAAATCCAACAGATTTCCCAATTGTCCCTCCTTCGTTCTCAAAATCCGAGGAGATACACATTAACCCTTCATCACAATCAAAACCATCAGATCATCCCATTGCCTCTCCACTGTCTCCAAAGTCTTCTGCGCTACCCAGCAGCACCTCTTCAGCAAAGCCTGCTCTTCCTTTACCTTCAGAGGTTCACAAAGAACTTTCTTCGGCAATCCACTCTGCTCTCAGCAAAAAAACACAAAGCAGTAGTACAACCAAAGACGAACTTGAGCAGTTACCTTCTGGTCCTGTCATTCAGTCTCAGTATCAACATGAAAGCATTTCTGATGGACTGGACGCATATTTTCCAGCAACTTCAGTAGAATCGAAAGCTCAGGCAGACACATTTAAAAAGCATCGTTACGAAAATGTACCAATCAAGCTAGAATTTGATAACAGTTCTAAGATACCCTCATTACCTACTATGTCGAATTCATCATTGGAAAGCCTGTCGTATCCTTCGCGGAGACCTGAAACAACGGCTACTTCAAGACAATCTGGTTTATATATACCTACCTCAGCCCCGATTCGTCCAAATACCCCACCACCGCCTCCTCCAACCGCTATTCTGCAAAATTCTCAAACATTATCACAACCACCACCACCTCCGCCAGTTATCGATCAACAATTTGTTGAATCACAACCATCTGAAATTGCTTCACCATCTACAGTTGAATTACGTGCTTCAAATGCTCCTCAGACTCTAGGTATCCCAACCTTACGAACACCATCTAGTGGCAGTGAAAGGTCATCTTTATCCTCGCTTCCAGGAAGCCCACTTTCTCCATCAAGTACTGCATCCAAGTCAGATTTATTGGAACAAATACGCCAATTCAAACAGTCTGGAAAAAACTTGAAGAGAGCGTCGTCAGAAGTTGTGAGACAGTATTACTATTTTAACTATTTACAAATAATCATTGTTGCTTTTAAAATATCCTTTTTATATTTTGTGTTAGGACGACTCAAATGGAACTCCAACCAGAGTTCGAAAAAATTCCATGCATGACGTACTCCAAACCAGATTTCATGCTTTTTGTGGAAACCAGAGCGAATCAAGCGACGAGGACGATGATCCGAATAAAGAAGAAGACGATTGGGATGACTAAAGATTTTTTAAGTCTGTTTGATATGCATACTACGTGTGAATGCGTATAAATATACGTACATTATATGGACGTAACAAGACAAAAATACATGTTTAAATAGTTTTAATTCAAAATAAAATTATTTATTTTTCATCAATAACACGTTCTTGTTCATATTAATAAGATAACAATTATTACTTTATAATAAAGTAGCGTCAAAAATTATGTAGTTGCCAGCTTAGTTTTTATATTAAAAAACAGCTAATTAATATTATTAAAGTGCTAAACAATAAATAATAGTAATATTTAATTAAGTTAAGTTCTAGCATTTGATTGAGCAATTATTGAAATTACAAATGTTGAGTGTATAGCAATATTTCACATTTTCATTCCATTTTTATTATCGCGATGTATAAATAGTTTTTATTAAATATTATTAAAATTCTAAACACAGTCTATATAAATTAATATTCTAAGAAATAAAACAAAAATCACAATTATTCTCATCTTTCTGTATATCTATCAGTGGTTAACCATCAAGACCAATAACCCAATCCTCCCGGTAATCTTTGCATTTTCTTATGTGCACAGCAATAGCAGCACTCGCTGTTTTCATAACTTTTGTTGGAACCTTTCAAACCCCCAATTCTTTTTTCTGTTGCAACCTCTTCCAAAAGCTCGAGTTTCTCGAATCGTCTGAACCAATGCCTTCTTCTTTTAGGGCTGATCCCCTTCACCCCACGAACTTCTGAAATGTTCGGAAATGCTTTCGCCAAAACTGAAATGTCTTCAATGGAGAAAGTCATGCCATGATGGATAATTGCTGTCTCATCCCAAAACACTTGGAATAAATCCAAGCTAATACTCAATGGTCTATCGTCTCTCGCATGACTCAAGTCCAAATGTATCTGCGACAAATAATCGCGAATGTCTGAATCACATAAGCTAAATGTTCTCAAGGATTTCCACTCAGGTAAAAAGTCAAAACTGCCAGCGTATCTCTTCAAGAACAGATGATGCAGCTTATCCATTTTTGGAAAGTGAAAGTTTCCCTGAGAAATCCTCAAGTTGGGTTGTGTTCCACCAGATCCTGAAGCATATCTAGTTCCCCATCCTTCATGAAAACTGGGATAAAACTCTATTTTCAGGGACCTTAAAGTTCCAGACAAGCTTTCCAGCAAAGTTGTGAGGCTTGATACACAAACGTCGCGTACTAAAGTAATGTCTAGATACTGTAGTGGAAAATGGCGATCTCGAAGAGCCACTACTGAAGAGTTACTAAGTCTCATACTTGACTCAATTTTGGATAACCTTTTAAGGTCGAGTGGAGCATGATGTATAGCAACATCGTATATGGTATCCCTAATAGTTAGCCCTGTGGAGGAGCGCTGTGCCGACCAAGCCATTTCCAAATCCAGCTGAAAATTTCTATCGTAGCTGACCTCATCATGAGCTAATCTGATCCATGAAATAGTTTCCACATTGGGAGCAATAGTGAGAAGGTCTACCATAAAGTCAGTGTTTCGGATCAAATCACTGGATCGAACGTTGACTCGAAGGCACTTGAGATTCGGTAGCAATGCTTTCGGGAATTTTTCTCTCTCATCATCATCCTCTTCACCTTGTTGACTGGCTACTTCTGCTGCTGTTGGAATTGGCCCTCGTTGTAGAGGATATTTAGGGAACAATCTTCCTGTGACGACAGCAATAAAACCTAAATTCTCCAAGTTTGGACATCCATGATATAAAATCGCTTTTAAATCATTCGTAGAACAAATACAATTACTGATTGACAATGACTTGACATTGGGCCCGTACAGTTGAAAGAATCGTTTCAAGATTTGATTTTTTTCCTGGAGATAATTTTGAAGATGAACTCCTGGACCGAAGGAGAAATCTGTAAAAAGGTTTGGATCGGATGGTGGAGGTGAGTTAACTAAATTGTCAAGCTGTTTTTCCCCACGAGCTTCAATTCTCACTCGGGTTACTTTACGAATAGCTTTGGTGATTTCGTCGTTCCAAAGGTGGCAAACAAGACGACACACCTTCTGATCATTGTATGGCAGGAAGCTGACTACATTGCTGAGAATCTGGATGGGAATGCAAACAAAATTATTATTTTATACTGAAAAGGTGGGTTGTGCAAAATGCTGATGCTATTTTAGGTATACAATGTACAATTTTAAAAATTTTTATTTAATGTCAATCATACAACCATATAACTTACCAGGGAATTGAGCAATGGGTTGGGTAGAATTAGGTCATCCTCAACATCCATTTTATATCGTTTCAAATACCAGAATGTTTAAGTTCTTTAATTCTTATTTTAAAGATTTCAAGTAAAGAATTCAAATGTTTATGAAACCTGCACAAAATTCAACAAAGAGTCTAATCATTTTATACTTGAAAGCTCTTTTAAATTTGATTTATTGTTGGGAGAAACTGTTTATAAAGAACAAATTTTCCCTTTGAATTACGCCTATTGTTATAGACTTAAATGTCACAATTTTCCAGTAGAAGTTAATTAATGAAATTTGTTATCTTGGATGGCTTTGTATTGTTAACAAACTGTTTGCAAATGCGTACTTATATACACACATCAACAGTTGTGCTTTAAGTTTTGGTTTTTACTATTACTCACTCCGCTGCATCTGCATCTACATGTGCAAGATATCTAGGAGCTGAAATAAGCAAAGCCAAAACCAAAAAAGTATACTCGGCAGTTGTCGTCTGATCCACAAGCACAAAGAGTTAAAATGAGCTACAGTATTGTAATTGCCGTAATGCCAAAGTTGTTCCATTTATGCGTGTATGTTTTGGGGTAATAGGTGTATATAGTATTGCAGAAATGTACCTAACAACACCTTTATCGTCTCGTATCACACCTTACACCTTTATTGCAATAACTTATAATATAAGTAAATACTTTATGAAAAATGTTATTACTTTACATTTACATTAATATGTAACTTCAGAGCAAACGGTATTTTAAGAAGCATTGCAATTGCAATTGCAGAGCTGCAACTACAATGCATGAAGGTTGAAAGCAGTCGAGTGTTAATGAATAACTGTAGGGATTTGGATTAGAACCAAGTGAAATATAAGCATACAACTATAAAAAAGCCAAGAGATGGATATGATTTCAATTCATCTGTAATTTGTACTTGAATGTTTGTCACCTATAATGACATTATGCGCTGTTCTTTAACCAAGATGAAAACTTTTGCTGGCTTTCAGTTTTGAATTTACTAAGTCTTGAGTGCAAAAGTCTTATTAAATGTATCTGATCAATAAAAAGTACAAATTTCCAAGTATATCTTGATGAAATGAAATAGCGATTCATAAGACAAAAAAAATATTTTCTATTTACGGGATTAAATGAAATACTAGAGATAGTATTTTATAAAAAATTTGAATGAAATTATGACAGAATCTAAATTGTCAATTTAGAATAAGATCGTCATCAGAAATATGAATGAAACGTTTGAATTTTATGATGAGACAACTATACGATCTAGCATTATTGATTAATCAGTTTGAAATGAAAACATTGTCAATGTTTTGAATTTCTCATGAAATTTATTAACTTGAATCAATGAATGCGTATTGTACAGCAGAATTAAAGTGGAGAAAACATACATTAACGTTTATTTTTTAGCGATTTCAACTATAAAATCTATTATTGAATTCATCATTCCAAACTGCTGCAGTCTTAATGTTATCCACCGTCCGTCCGTCTAGTCTGTAGTTTTTGTGAGTCATTTGGATGTTGTAAATCTAGGTCAAAATAGGCGTGTCAGAGAATCCATCAAAAACCCAGAATTACAGTCTATTCACTATTATAACAAAACATGCAGTAAAACACTTTCAACAATGATATTTCATAAGATCTATACAATCCATTCAAACGTATTATAACTAATGGAAGATTTTGCATGTTTTAGCTGATACTTTTTGCCCGTAAAAATCCGTTGTCTTCCTATCAGATCGGACCATATCAGATCAACCTAGATATGATATTTTTCGTTCATTATCATCACACATGCGATCATATTACCGTTTTTCCATATCACATTTCCGTTAAAGCAACAGCATGCAACCAGAATACGCAGTAAATTTTATATGAATCATTGTAGACGTCGTTGTCTGTTGCATACATTACCCGGAACGTCCACACCATCCAAACTAAACGATATTCACTTTTTTGTAATCTTGTTCATCTCAAAAACCTTTCCTTTGTAATTCCACGTTTTATGCTATTTACTCAAGTCTTACATTTATCCCGTTAATTCCAGCAAAAGAGAAAGCTCATTGTGTCAATTAATGGAGAAAGTTAATCACTTTATTTACAATGCGGCGCTACTGCACCCATTCAAACTTTCACTTCCGGTTTTCTTGTCTCTTCTACATACAATCCATCTCTAGGATTGCGCAAAGTGTTCATGTGTTTATTTATGTTAAAAGCCCTAAAATCCTTACATCTATTATCCTGCTGGACCTACATTTTAGTCGTAAAGAGATTATTATCCAGTCTGCTGACCAATGTTTGTAAATAAGTGAAACCGCCTGCTTTCTATCTTCATTACAGCCAACCTGATGATGCTGACGCTTGGGTTGATAACAATAATGACGTAGCTTCATATTATGCACTGTATTTATTGTTATACGGCCCTTCTCGTCATCCACAGAAAATTCACCGGAAGAACTTTTGACGGACGTCCATTCGCCGTTATTTTTTGCCATCATTCTGCAAGTTTTTCAGTGCAGGATGGATGGATGATGCTAAAAAATGCGTTCCTTTTTGGGAGGTCTACATACTATACAATGATAAAGCGTCGGTTGGTTTAATGGTCTTTCTTACCATCAGCTTCCATTACTGGAAATCCATCCATTTACCCAGATATACATTATGCATGGTTGTGTGTATGTGTGTCTACTACTTCCTCCTCAAGTTTGAGTTAATAAGCTGAGATAAAAAGGAAATGCTGTTAACGTTCCTTCCACATCGGCATCATCATCAATTGTTGTACTCGTGGTGCCTTTATCCATTAACCATCCAAAGGATACAAATACATCTGTCTATCTTACCTCATAAGCTCGATTAAAACTTGTGCATCATGAGCATGTTGACGATGATGATTATGAAGATAATGTATTTATCCATGACCAAGTTAGTGAATGTTGACGATGATGATCATGCCTCTGGTTTTAGACAGCTTTTCCTTTTTCACACAGCTCCACTTTCCTCATTCTAATATCATCATCATTCGACAATGTCCGCATCAAAGGCAAGAGGCAGAT
This sequence comes from Entomobrya corticalis, assembly GCA_034694325.1. Taxonomy (NCBI): domain Eukaryota; kingdom Metazoa; phylum Arthropoda; class Collembola; order Entomobryomorpha; family Entomobryidae; genus Entomobrya; species Entomobrya corticalis. The sequence continues at coordinate 9,931 of JAQFYG010001230.1, forward strand.
CAATTTTCATCCAAGAACAAACATTATCAAACACTGAAAAGACATAATGATTTAATAAAAAATAGTCCCCTCCAAAATAAGCTAGTCATATGGCCAAGTTAATTATAAAGAAGCAGGTAAGTAAAGTAATTGAAATTTTTCCCTAGTGAAAATTCTTCAGCCATTTTGCGTGTAATGTGGGAGTAGTGAGGTGAGTATCAAGTGTCGCATATTTTTTATTGAGAGCTTCGCTTATAAAAAAGGTGGAAATCAACGAGGAAAAAAGTCATGGAAAGTCAAGAGAAAGCTTGTAGCGGCAACACAAGTGGTGCTGCTGGAGCTGCCAATAAAGGCTCTCAAGGAATACTCCGCGTGGATGCCTCCAAAAGTCGGATTGCAGTTCAGGTGAGTACCCAGTTAATCCAGTATACTACTGTTTTTATATCATAACCTTTAATAAAAAATTATTAGTTTTTCATCACTTTTCACTGTTAAAATTGACTTCACATTTGTGGCTTGTGTCTGGGTTGATAGTTAGCATTGAATATGTATACTCCATTGAATGCATATGTGTTACCCATTTCGCTGTGAACTGATCGTAGGGGATATGTCTACCAATAATACGGTAATAGTAACAGAATGAATTGGATTTTTCACGCAAAGAAATTTATGCGTCGACAGCGGATGTACTTGAATGAAGTTTTACTTGCCTGCATATCTGTCTGTGTTTGGAAGCATTAACCTTAGTTTTGTTGGTTTTCACTCTCTGCACCTTTCACACCTTTCTCTGTGCAGATTTCCTCTGAATTGAAACAGCAATGATAATACAAAATTTAGATGCTTAGATATGAATGTAGGATGTTGATAATTTTGTTGCACTGGCGTTAGAAGAACATATAACAGTATAACAGTTTGCCCCTGCAATATCTCGAGATTTGTATTGTATTTTTGATGCTGATGCTTTTGAAATAACATAAAATAAGCAATATCTCAAATATACCCAAACAGCCAAACACATTTTTCCTTTCAGGCGTAATAGAATAATTTGGTTAGAAAGCCAGTGATACTCTGCTATTAACGATTTTACATAATACGATTAATTGGACCAATTAGTTTTCATTTGGCTCTAATTTGTAAAGAATTTCGACTCCGAAACCAGCTCTTTTCCCATCAAACTAATTTCTGCTTTGAAAGCCTCTACAACATACAGCATATTATGTAGGTATACTAATCATACTTATTTGCACGGCAGCTATAATCCAGGATCCTGCTTCAAAAGAGCTACCGGTAGATTAAGGATAATTAATGTGTCTGCGAGTCAAAACATTATTTATAACTTCTTGTTCCTCACGTTTTTTCAATTGAACGTTGAAAGGTTGAAACTAAATTCCCCTTTTATTTATAATATCCCCATTCTTACACTTAAGTACTCCATTACTTGATTGTTGTTACATGAAATTTTACATTACTAATTCCATTTCGAATTTATATGATCAGACCACTTTTTGTTGAATTGGTACAATATTTTATAAAAAACTTTGCAATGAAACGTAATGCATAATATGCTGTTATATTGTGTTGGTGAGTATATAATGATTCTCATTCCTAACTGCAACTTTCACGTTCACAGACAACGTCAAATTAGCAAGGTATATATGTATCCAAAAATGTATATTCGAAACAATGGCATCTTTAGGCTGCCATTACAAACATAAAATGTTGCCATCCACCTAAGGTTTCGCTCTAGCTGTGGTGTGTTTTGTACCCGAAATGTTGTAGGGTCCAGACGAAAAATGAGAATATAGATGACAAGTTGACATGATGCATGATCTGTCCGCGTGCGAGAAAAGGAATAATGGCACATGCCTAATCTAAAAAATCGTACCAGCTCACGCACCAAGAGATCTGCTCTATTATGATGACTGACAGAAATGATAAAAGGCAGAAGACATATGTAGCATTGCATTATGTATTGCGGAAGCTTTAAAAATGTATTTTTACCTTCTTTTTATGGACACAATAAAAACGGATAATAACAGTAAATGATGTAAATGTAGTCGTTCACAATAAAATATAGATACATACATCTTTTTCTTTGTATGAGGGAGCATTCAGAAAGTAATTGCAGAATTTCAATATAAATTGCTATATGAAAAATTAAAAATAGATATTCTTAAGAAGCCGACATTTTTTAAATAATCAGCTAACTGGGCAATGTAAAATATTAATAAATTATCGAAATGTATGAATTTTTAGCTTTAACTGAAGTCAACTACCTTGTGTGAATATACTTTATGACTACCCCTTATATTCATTCGTATTTGCAACTTGAGCTCCTGGAAGAGAAAGTGTGTCAGGAATCTCGTAAAATGAATGGATGATGGGCGAGGTCCAAACTTTTCATAATAGCTGTTATGTCAAAAATGAAGCTGAGTATTTTTTTACAGATGGTTACAAAGCTATTATGAAACTGAAGCAGTAAACTGAAAGTTGCATGCAAAATCATATATAAATATCACCTATATCTTGTACCTGGGTGAGTTTTACTGCTACCTTTCCTAAAGAGAAAACTGGTGAAAATATGTTGATGAGTGAGCGAATAAAAAGACAGAGATATATTACGATGACCTGCTGCCTGCTGCTGCTTCTTCTTACTCACGCTCCTTTCTCTCGTAATATTGGCTAATAACAAGGCATGCGGAAGAAAGCTTTTTTGACCACGGCTCACTCGTGCAAGTGGTCTACAGTCTGCTTTCACTTTGTCCATCATCATCAAGATAACAAGAAGCGAATTCCTTTTTTGGCTATATAATATGTAGATAGATAGCTGAATTTATATTTTATTTCTTACAATATGATATGCGAAAGGTGATTCTTAACGATTTAGATTTAAGGGAGTATTCACATTCACAACCAAATAATATTCGGTATTTTATAGATGTACACACATTTTATAACTAAAAATATACGAAACGCAGCAAAAGCAGGGAGAGAGAGAGCTAAGCACACGCAACAAAGGATATCCATGTTTCAAATTCTTGGAAGTATACATGTATCAAAGTGTGTATTCACGCGTGGGCAGTTTCAGTATCTATTTTCATCTGGATGATGACCTGCAGAACATTAGGATATAAGAGGACACACAAACGAAAATGAACAAAACCGACGAACTGACTTCCCTGTCAGGTAGTTTGCCAGCCAGAGATAGAGAGAAAGCACTTTCTCCTCCACCAGTTAAACGTTTATAATAAGCATTTTGTGCTGATAATATGGAAAAACTTCCATGAGTTATGATTCGATCACGCGAATTTGTACATGGTCCAGTATTATATTTTTAGCCAAATCACATAAATATGTACACAGAGGAGAAGCGCCACAGCGCCAGCATCATCATTATCATCGTCGTCGTCATATTTTATTTATATTTTACAAACTGAACTTGTTCCAGTTTATGTACTGGTTTTTTGACTCTACGAACACTAAAGCACAATATTGCTGTCTGGATAAAAGATTATTAGTTTGAGTTTGCGATATGATACGACAGAGAAAGATGATCGTGCAAAAACACGCATCCGTCTGAAACTCTGTGGGGTATTATGATATGGGAATGGTCTGGTATACTCCGTCTAGGTGTTCGACAATATGGGGATGATTTTCATGATGTGATGATAATGCTATTATATTTTATACTATCGTCGTAACTCGCAACTCCTGCGATTTCATAAGTTTTTTTCCCTGAAACTGGAAGGAATGGGTTTACTAGTTTTTTTATCGGTTGCTTCAGTAGTTCGTAACATGTAGTCTAGTAGAATGGATCATAGAAAAATTGCAGCTTCGACTGACCTTTTACTTTTTATGAGAATAGAAAACGAATACTATTGTTTTAAATTTCAGGTATATACTGCTTAATTATCTTAATTAAAGTAGATTTTTAAGTTTGTGTAAAACACTTGTCAAGGTGTCAATCATACTGTTTGTGAATTGAAGAACTGTTTGATAAAGTTTCATGGTACAAAACCTACCTGGTTTTCACAACTATTTTGTTTGTTCAAAAGTAAGTATGAGTGAAAATCATCTTTGTGTTGCGTGACAAGGTAATCGCATAAACGAAAGAAAGAGAATAACGGTTGAATGTCACTCCCTGTTTACATGAAACAGAAATTCTGCGCTTTGTGTTTTTGCGTGGGTCTCCTGCATCATGGCTTCCTTCCTTCCTCTTGGGAATGTGTAATCATTGTTTATTAGCTACACTGTATTAGCTGTCGTCTTTGTACCAGCATGCAATTTATCAACATTATCAATTGTCACTATACTTTCCATAATCCATATATTTACAAAATTCGAATAATTGTGTATAATTGAGGACAGGTCTTACAGTTATGTTGTGTTTGTGTAGGTATGCTATGTGTTGTACTTTATTGAAAAAATATGGCAGGTTTTACGAGCTGTGTTCTGAGAACTTGATTTCATCGAATATACGAATATGTTATTCATCTGTGTTGAATGAAAAAAATAGAAAAATAATCCTCTAGACTCTAACTGTTTCTTTGTGTGAAACGTATACAATGTTTTTGAAAAACTGCAGGCAGTTGGAGAACCTAGTTCACCGCAACCATCGGTAGACAGGTTATCAGTGTCCTTTGCCCCAGACTACTATGATAAGTCAGTTGAGCCTAATCAGCAAAATGGTTATGGAGAAAGTGGTGGTGATCCTGTTGGTAGTAGACCAGGCTCAGATGCCTCAGTGAAAGTAAATTTATTCAATATGAGTGCCATTGATGGAACGGGAATTCCATCCCCTGGTGGGGGGTCCGCTACCTCCCCACCTGGAGCAGTCGCTTTGGGTGGTGGTCCAACAAGACTTTCAGCTAATCTCACAGGTATGATGTATACGAAATAAATATTGTGTTTCGATTGGCTGTTTGCAGAAGAACGGTTGAATAAGTAGCATTTATTGAAAATTAAGATGAGGAAGATGACTATTCCACTTCGATGAATGTGATTCTTCAAAGAAGAGCGTCCCAGCGAAAAGTAAAAGGTATGGGAAAGAGACGAACATCCTCTCCTTATGATAGTGACAGAAGACGATCTTCTGTGTTCACCACAAGTTCCGGCGAGTACGTAAAAATATAATTAAATTGCTTCCATAACTTTCCATCAAAATCAACGGGCACTTAAAATAATTCATTAAACAAATGGTAATGGAAACACAGAACTGCAATAACAATGGAAGGAGGTGACGCAGCCACACAAGAGCAAATATTTGAAAACATTCGGTTGCACAAGGAACTTCTTGACAGTGTTAAACAGCAGCCTTGGGACATGAGAAGAAAGCTAAAGCTAATTCAGCAGGCCAAAGAGTATGTAAAACGGCACGAAGGTCAGTTGCAGGAACGGCTTGCTCAGTCTAAAAGCACAAAGGATGTGATTGCGCGGTTTAAATTACTGCTAATTCGTGTACGCAACTTTTTTTAAATAACATGAATTTAAAGGCTTTCATTAATGGAATAACCATTAATAGTCTAATATATATAATATGCTGAAACACAGTTCTGGCAACACTTCAAACGAGAGCTTTCCAATCTAATAGCCAACATGGTTCCTTGGGAGCAGCGTATCAAAGAAATCGAATCTCATTTTGGTTCGGTGGTAGCCTCGTATTTTACATTTTTGCGGTGGGTCTTTTGGATTAATATCGTCATCTCTGCCATACTTATTTGTTTAGTAATGGTTCCTGAGGTATACTATTCATAATTCATACCAATATCTAGAGTTATTTAAGCTAAAAATACAAAATATATGTTTCCTTCAGACTAAAAGTAGAGAAGGTAGTAAACGTTAACTGGACTTTGGAATGTAATAGATTTTAGCAGCAGACAAAAGTGAAGCGGGTCAAAGGAAGATCTTACTTCCATCTGAAGAGCGTACAGCAGGCCATTTAGGAGTTCTGTGGGAGTTTGAAGGTCTCTTGAAGCATTCCCCGCTGTTTTATGGCTACTACACGGACCAGAGAAAGACAAAAGAGGGATACCCACTTCCACTATTCTATTTTATGACCGGCATGGGCGTTTACATTTACAGTTTTGTAGCGATTCTTCGCAGGTAAAATGAAACCTTACAGAATATAGCATCATATAACTGTGAATGTGTGAATTAGATTAAAGATTAATATTCATCAAGATTAATAGGTTCGTAGTGCAATGCTAAAATTAATTTTAACTGCATTTAAACTTCAGAATGGCTGCCAATTCTCGACAATCAAAGTTATCAGATAAGGAAGACGAGTGTGCGTTTTCCTGGCGCTTATTCACTGCCTGGGACTACATGATTGGCAACCCTGAAACAGCACTTAATCGTTTCGCTTCCATTATAATGGGGTTTAAAGAGGCGTTGCTGGAAGAGAAGGAAAAAACAAAGGATGAACGAAAGTATGAATGTCAAAGCTAATTAATACGTTGCTATTCCAGTTTCTTCAAACAATTTGTCTGATCTGCACATATATTGTTGTACATGTAGTTGGAAAGTTATCAGCTTGCGAGTGCTCGCCAACTTTCTCATTTTGCTTCTCCTCATGTTTTCTGCATTTGCTGTTATAAAAGTGGTTGAACGCTCCGAAATCGTCAAGCCGGATGACTCGTGGTGGCGTCAGAATGAGATTACATTGACATTGTCTTTGATCACAACAATTTTTCCGAATATTTTCGAATTGGTTGGAATGCTGGAAAATTATCATCCGCGCAAACAGCTAAGATGGCAATTAGCAAGGTATTTTATTTCTAAAGGTCATTAAAACATGGTGCGACTTTGTGATATGAATCTTTATATGCGGTCATGCGTTAATTTTTTATTTCAAAAGAATCATGGTCCTAAACTTCCTAAATTTGTACACTCTCATCTTCGCCCTTTTCGGCAAAGTAAACTCAATGACGCAAGAACTGCAGGGTATCAGAGAAAATCAAACCATTATCACAACAACGCCCACATACTATTCCACCACAGAGCCTCCACCATGCACAGACGTTGTCGTTAACTGTACTCTTTTAGATGAATACGCTTCCTATGAAGCGATAAAGGAAACCAGAGCTGTTCTTGTGTTTGTTGCAAATCTCACCACCCTATTGCCTTCCTCACCTGGAGACTTTCAAACGACTGCAGCGAATTTCCCTTTTCTTAACGGCACTTCTACAGCTTCCGGGAAATTTAACATGACAGAATGGTGGGCAATGGTACATAATCTCACGCCAAGAACGGACCTTGCTCAGATATTTAATACAAATGGTACTACCATGTCAGGAGGATCCTCATCTTCTGCAGACTTTTCCTCGGAGACTTGGTCGGAGTATTTGGAGAATGAAAACTACACATTTTGGACAAATCAATCTTCTATAGATTTGAATGACACGCAGGGCTTATGGGTTCCTGAAAATAGAACAGCTTTGGTTTCAGCGTTCCCCATTATTATCAAACTTATCAACGCTTATTTGGCAACACTAATTCCAACTTTGGCAAAACAAACAACACCGTTCGTGGGAGATTTTTCCTCTTCATCGACTTCCACAGGATCAGGATTCATGAATGTTACAATTGATCCTCAGGGGCACTCCACACCCACTGGACATATTGGAGGTACGACCCTATTTCCTGGAGATTTTACAACAATGTTAGGAAATTTCACAGGAAGAGAAGCTGATCAAAACTTCTTTCCGACAAAGAAGCCGAGGTTAGGAAGAAAAAAGGCAAGAAAAAAAGCTCAGCAGAGTGTAAACCTATCTCGATCAAAACGACAGTTTGTTCCGTGGAACTTAGGACCTAGAATTAAACCTGCTGGTGGTGAAACATTGACAAGCTCAATTAATAGCAGATCAGCTACTTCAACAACCACCATCTCAGGAGAAACATCATCCACATCTTCGTCATTATCCACAACGACAACAACAGGTCCACCAGATGAAGATTACACGCAGCCAGATTGGTCCAAGTACCCAGTTGTTAGTGGAGAAGTGGAACCGATTGACTCCCACCAGTCTGGAGATGGTCCTTATGGGGTAATGGAAGGCGAGGAAACCACTACTGAGGAGGATGAATTGGAGATAAATAATGCAATTACTCCAATGGAAGGTGCCGGAGGAGTTTTGGTAATTGGCAGTAACGGCAATAGAAAATACTGGATAACAAAGCAAACTACGAGAGGAGACATTCCAAGTGAGTTGGATGAAGAAAGTACGACATCCACCACGACGGAAATGACATCGACAAGTACATCAACCACAATGGCTCCGACAACCACGATGGAGCCAACGCCAGATAGTCTGGAACGATTTTTAACAAATGTGATGACAATGGTCACTCTAATATTCACCCACAATTCTACAAAAACGGACGAGATTGACTTTTCTCGAATAAAGGATTTCTCAAAGTGGATCACAACTCTGGAAAGTGTGGTGGAAACAAAGAAGGTGGCGCAGGCCTACTTGAACTCGACTTTTGGGACAACTGTGAAGGTGAATGTGGACGAGAAGGAAGTAAAAACATGTTACGTGACTGTTTGCGAGGATGGCACCACTGTTCCGAAGGATATTAACGAATTCTTGAATTGCAGTGATATTATGTGTACCCTACAAAGCTTGTTGGGACCGAGAATGGATAATTGTTGGATTCCGCGAAGTCGTATGTGCATAAGTAAGTTAAGTAGTACTGGAACAAGATGAGTAACATTTCCCAAAACATAAAAATAAAATAAATGTCGTTTCTTTTACAGCGACAACGACACCTAAACCAACAAGGGACCCTGACATAGACATCCGTCTGAGAAAATTATGTTGGGAAACCATGTTCGGTCAAGAGATTGTCAAGTTGACTGTAATGGACCTGGTAAATAAAATTAACATCATACGATAGTTACTTTAGGAAATAAGAATTTTCAGATCTTACAGAGCTACTTTTTCATCGAATAGATTATTACTGTGGTCTTCATCCTTGTTCTTGACTTCATCCGAGCCATTCTCGTTCGCATCTTAAACCCTTGTTGGTGCTGGGATCTCGAAAAAACCTTCCCCCAATATGGCGATTTCAAAATTGCTGAGAACATTCTTCACCTGGTTAATAACCAAGGAATGATTTGGATGGGCATGTTTTTTTCACCCGGCCTTCCTACGCTGAATCTCATCAAACTCGTAATTCTCCTTTACATCCGCAGCTGGGCTGTGATGACCTGTAACGTGCCCCACGAGACCGTATTCCGAGCTTCTCGATCCAACAACTTTTACTTTGCCTTGTTACTTTTCATGTTATTCCTTTGCACTCTTCCTGTGGCATACGCAGTTGTATGGCTAGAGCCTTCCTGGCACTGCGGCCCCTTTTCTGAATACGAAAGGATTTATCACATTTTCACTCAAGCTTTGCTGAGTGCATTGCCCAAATCAATGCACAAAGTTTTGGATTACATTGCCTCACCGGGTATTGTTATTCCATTGTTGCTTCTCCTTGTTCTCATTATTTACTACTTGTTGTCATTAACTAATGCATTACGTGAGGCAAACAATGATTTGAAAATACAACTACGCCGGGAGAGAACCGAGGAAAGAAGGAAGATGTTCAAATTGGCAGGAGGGAAAAAGAAGGATGAGACGCCATTGGCAAAATGGGCTATGCTAATACCAATGGCGAAGGAGAAGGATCCCAGTAGAGCGAGCAGTACTGCCGGTGGGGGAGGTGGAGGAGGAAGTGGACAAGAAAAGAGGTCATCCATTTTGACTACTGGTAAACAGACTGGTTTTGCTGGAGCTGCAAAAAGGGCAGCGTTAAAGGCGAAAACACAGCCCACTTCGAGTGTCGGAGGAGAAGATGATGGAAATGCGACAGATGTCGATCAAGCGTCATTGCCCGAAGATCATCAAGCTGGAACGGCGAAACAGAGTGCAGGAGGAGGAGGAACTGGCGCATCTACAGTTATAAAGCCGAAACCTCCCGTGGCTGCTAGAAAGCCATCGTGCACAGATTCAGTGGCATCAACAAGGTCGGAAATTCCAGTGATTAAAATTAGCGAAGAAGTGGATTCAACAACTACTGCAGGTGGTAAGGGAACTACTGTTATTACCACAGTTGGCGGAACACCGTCTGTAGCATCGGCACCAGTTACAACTCAGCCAACTTCAAAGACAAAGCCAAGCACAGGAGGGACGTTACCATCACCAGTAGTTATTCCTGAAGGAGCAAGGAGCCCAAGCATTGAGCCAGAGAAAAGGAAGCGTGTTATGAAGGCATTAATCAAAGCATCCAAGGTAAAATATGATTTGTTATGC
>JAQFYG010001231.1:0-20207 GCA_034694325.1 Entomobrya corticalis
TTTTTGGGAGAATATTTTCTGAAGTAAACATAATTAAAAGCACTTATACTACAAGGTTTTCGTAAATAGCCGGGAATTAGGCATAATAGTACACTGTCTTCCCTATTCGCATCCGTATTTTTTAGTTGAAATCTCAAATAAGGGAAATTTTGCTCAAAGATTCGTTTCTAATATTGGTTTGATTTATTTATTTGAAATTCTCTACTTTTGAAAATACTACCTGAACTATTTGCAGTATCTTTCCACAAAACTGAGCAATATGTACTTTTAAAAATGAAGATAACCAATGTATCAGAAAACAATTTTAACGAAAAGAATAATTTGGCAATTAAAAGTCAACTAGTCAGTTATTTATATTTACAAAATTATTTGCACGAAATTAAAATCAATTTTGTTTATGTTTAAGAGTAAATATAATCACTTTAATTTGAACTTCAAACTTTATGCTATAACATTAACAAAAACATTTTTACAATAATATAAATCTCTTCTACGATTAAACGATTGTATTTAAAACAAACAGATTTAAAATAAATGTAATTGACATGAAATTAAAGATAACATCCAGGCGGGATAATTTTTAAAATGTCCTTGGAATCAATTGGTAAAGAGGTGGGTTAAGCGTCCATGACTTTCAGAATGAATTGCGTTATTATTTTCAAGTGTTTCAGCAGTATTACTTGAGTTTAAGTTTAAATGCTAAACAAACACAATGTAATTAAAAACACCTTGCTCCCAAATGAAAGAAGACTTTTGGGGCTTTAGGGCGATGATTGATAAAGTTCAAATGATTGCATGTTATGGCAATGGATAAGTATAAAGGCTGGCTATTGCGTTTATGCCACATTTTTATCAAAAATTCACACACATCAAAGAATACGCATGGCATGACATGCAACATTGCCAACTGCTAAGGTTTAAAGCAAAAGTTATATTCATAATTTATATCATTGTACATAAATGTAATGCCTGTTAATGCCATAAATACTATAATATGCAAAATTGCAGAATGAATTGGCAAAAAATGCATATCGGAAGATGAAAATTAGCTTTGCACATAATCTACAAACTATGCGCTGTTAGCTTGTTTCTTATAATATTTTTGTCATTCATAAAAATAAAGAAATCCAGGAAATTTGCAAAGAACGACAGGAGGCAGCAACTTGTTTGCGACAAAATCAGCAATACCTATGTAAAACCACAGCCCCAACTCCAGACCAACATTGCCTAGTTTATAATTATGTTTATTTTTTATTTCACGAAAAAATTTATGAAGTATAAATCTTTATGTTTGCAAAATGCACGCAATCCAAATGTGGTAACAAAAAACTATGTACCAAGAAGTGGCAAAAACTAATCAAAACTATGCGGTTAAGCCCTGTTTTCTGCTATTAAGTAACAAATAATAAAAACATCACTGACCCTACCCTACATTTAAAAATTGCGACTGAAACAAGACATTATTCCCAGAAATATTATAAGAGCTAATACCTAAATGCAGACATTATGTGCATATAATATGGGCATTAGATGCATATAATTATTATGAAAACTGTAAAACAAACAGGATATCATTTGTGTCTGCATTTTTGTTTGTTTTTTAAACACAGGAATATAAAAATATAAATTCAATTTAAATGACCGTAGATTATGTAACCAACTAGTGGTATTTAACGTAAACGTGACTTGACGCCTTTTGCCTTGCTCTTGCTTGCAGAAAAACCTGCGTTCAAAAAACGCCAAAAATTATTGTCATGCATGTAGCCTTTTGTGCTGTATTAGCTGTTAATTACAGTGCGTCGTCGCCCCAAACAATAATTGCGCATTGCGTGTAGGTACACTTGTGACATGTGTGCGTAAGTATTTTACAAACACAAACGTTAATTTGCTTTAATTTTTTTTTTCGAATTCAGGAGTCAACCTGAACAGCAAGTTGTTGAATGTGAACTATGAAATTGCTGCATAATGGGGTAATAATGGTAAAGACACATATTATTCTTAGTGCTTTACGCGGTTCGTTGACCACAAATGCTATATATAGATATTCGGATGTTTATTTCAAACTTGGTCAGTTAAGATTTTGTCACCCAACAGAGAACTTGAATTTCAATAAGATAACAGTTTTCTGTATAGTTTTTATTTTCAGAGTCTCGGTCGCTATCTTTGGAGATAATATATTGTTTTGTTGATAAGTTTCTAGCTTTCTTGTTTTTGATTACAAGAAAGTTGTAATAATGCATCCGTCTAAAGTAATTGGAGCAGTTTGATATTATTTTAAAAAGCGATTTAAATTTCGATTAGTATCATTGATTAAAACTAAAAACTGTGCTCTAATTTAACTTTTAGATTTTACCTTCTATATTTTTGGGGATGGTAATGATGGTATCATTAGCTCTAGCTGAATACGTTGGTCATCATGGAGCGTTGGACTATTACGTAAGTAGGAAAGATTATACTTTTGGTCAATTGGATTTAAACAAAGTTCGTGGTGTATTTTATATCTGTGTATATCTAATTATAGGCTTATCCAGCTTATTCTTACAAATACGGGGTCCAAGATAAGAGTACAGGAGGTAACTTTTTAATTTTTAAATATTTAAGATTTGTTTTATTTTAAGAAGTTAATTTATTTCTTTAATTGCCCCAATAAGACTTTAAAACTGCACACGAAGAGCGAGATGGACCAATCACGAGGGGTTCTTACTCCGTTCTCCAGCCTGGTAAAAATCTATTTGTAGTTCTTAGGGAAAATCGTTTTTACGAATGAGCGAGCATCATGATGAATGAGAATGTGTGTTTCCATTTATTATAGACGGAATCTTAAGAACGGTCAAATATATTGTTGATCCGAAAGGGGGTTTTCAAGCAACAGTAATAAATTCTGGTCTTGGAATACATCCGAAAGTTTTCCATTAATATAAGTAATCTAAAAAATCTAGTACTTACGAGTTTACAAGCCGAATTACCCGACTGAATATGTTTCATAATTTTTGGAAACAAACAAACATACTTAACAATCGACAATAATGGTACCACGCATTTCACATACATTTTTACTTTTACTAAAATCCATACTGTGAACCGAACAAATGTTTTCTAAAGGACACCGACCGAGCTAGCAAAAAGACGACCGAGAGAAATACGCATCTTTGAACTACCTGCATGCATTCAGCAGAGAACAACCATACCAAATACACGATAGTTTCCACATGACAAAAATTGACAATTTTCTCTCAAAACGATTTCTCATGGATTTCTCTATCAAGGTTGACCTTCTTATACTTACATATCTTTGTTTATCCTGTTGTTATTTGTACTGTGATAAATTTTTTAAAAGATAATGCATATATTTTTTTATCTAATAAAATCAAAAATATCTGATGAAAAACTGATTTGTCCTCTCATCATCATCCATCATCTTAGTTGAATATATTTTATATGGACAACAATGAAATGATAATTACTTGAACACACATCCCAAAAGATCCCAAGATTAAGGACTCAAGTACCCCCAAAACTACTTTGTGAATATCACTGATTTGGTTTTCATTATTTCATTTGTACACAAAATTGGCTCATATATAATAATAATAACATGTTGTCTTCACCCATCCTTGGCAATCCATGACCGCGATTTAACATTATCATGAGCAATTATTCTTTAAAGATGATAAAGCAAAACAATAAAACATTAAAGTACACAGACTTTTTGTTTACAGTCATAAAGTGTACCTTGCTTACATTAGTGTAGATGTTGACTTTTATAACAATGAATGAAACACTGTCAACCCCACCACAACAATAACATATAAGTAATTTTTATTTTATGCTTACTGTCCAGGTATATGGCTTATCACCATAATACGAAGTTTTATCCCAAACTATATTTAGAGTTCACCTGCAAATGTTAAATATCTACCAAGTAGTGCAGCGTTGTGCGTGTGTCTTTGTTGCGGCTGGTTGAACAATAGCCGTAAACCTCTCTGGTACTCAACGTTATCATGCGTTTCCCCAAGTATTTTTGCAACAATATCAGTAGCATATTGAACAGTTGCACTTAACAAAGGTACGCCTCATTGTGAAACATGAAACACGACATATATATTCCTACTAAATAAAAAAAACATTCTCCACCTTCCACCTTGTACTACAAGTAGGCACACTAGATATGACAAAACAGATCTCTAAAATAATTATAAATTAATGATATTTTACTGCATTTTTTCAGGCTTGAATGCTTCCTGGTACGATAATCCCACACAGATAATATGCAATAAATAGATTTTGATGTAAATTAACAATGTAATAAATTTGACTTGAGACAATGCAAATTATGCAGTTTGTTCATAACAGTCAAAGTAATTTTTTGGCAACATCCTCTTATTCCGGTAAAAATACACCTGTAATCAATACAGTGTTGTTACATCAGATTTATTTGAGTATTATTGGTGTAGACTTAAACCAGACAGAAGACAATATTGCATGCTTATAACTGCTTGAAAATATCTTAAAACAAGCTTTACGATTAGGATGAATTTTGAGAATTGCATGTTACTTTTTTATTAGCTCAAAATATGGGCCAATGAATAATTATTCATTCAGCTATTGCATATTCATCATCCCCTCATTTATCTTGAAGATTATATATTAAAGTACCTAACTCAATTAACTTGATAGAAAAATCAATCAAATTAATAATCATTTTGGTAGTCCTGCAAATGCATTATTTTCATTATCATTTAGGAACGTGGAATATATAGGCAAGTTTAAGAAAACGTTATTGTGGGAGGCATCTCATCTCATAATATTTGCATGGAAAAGATACAATAAAAATGTGTACATCAATCGTGTAGTGATTATGTGTGTGAAAACGTTACTGGTGATCATGTCCTTCTCCAAGAAATGGTAGCATTATTAGTTATCAATAATTATTGATTATGCAGGGATTAGTTTGGCACAATCATTTTAGTATAAAAACGTTGATGACTCTTCAGAAAATCATTCAGTCCTCACTATTCAATTATAACTAAAACATCTCTCTCAAGAGAAATAAACCACCCTCAACCATAATCATGCAGGCCGCTGTAAGAAAATTACTAAATAAAAATATAAATGTGATAAAACAAAGTTTTCAATTTTGTGAAGTTCAATTAATTCCAATAAGTATTTAGAGAATTACAATGTTTGATTGGAAATAATGCATAAATTGAAGTGTATGTGAATAAACAAAAGTGATTAATAATGTTAAATTATAATTTGTTATATAGCTCGCTCTCGTCGTCGTCGCTATCGCCAGCGCCTCCGCACAAATCGGAGGAGGCATTGGCTTGGGAGGCATTGGTCACGGAATCGGAATCGCCAAGGACTTGTACGCGTACCCAAAATACCAATACTCATACGGAGTTGCCGACAAGGTATTTAAATATCAGGACTTGATCTCCAGCAACATACTTCTGTTTAGTGATGTCTGACATTAAATTCGTCATCTTTGCAAACTTTCAGCTCACCGGAGACCAAAAAAATGCTTTCGAAGTACGTGATGGCGCCATTACCAAGGGATCTTACTCTCTTGTCCAACCTGACGGAGTCCTTCGTACCGTTAACTACATTTCCACTCCATTAGGAGGTGCGCCGCTACTTCTTTAATCGAACAACTAATTTTATCCATGGCCATATGCAATAACTATTTTAATTCTTATTATCTCCATTGTAGGATTCCAAGCTCAAGTCGTCAACAAGGGAGTCGCTGGACACCCAGCAATCTATGGCATCCACGGACGTGGCCTTATCGGAGGTAATTATAACTATAACTATTATAATTATAACAAACCGATGCTTACTTTCAGCCATTTAATTATTAATTATTTTTAAGGTGGTATCGGTGGTCTCGGGCTTGGAGGCGGTCTTGGAGGAGGAATCGGTTAAACATACCAATAGTTAACGATTTTAATTTAAAACGTCCCCCCAATACATCTATGCCATCAAGGATGACATTTTCCTCACCATACAGATTATATTTAGCTAAATAAGTTACTACTTTTTCTATCTTTTCTCTGTCCTTCTTTCTACCCTTTACTTCTCTGTCTTTCTCTCTCTATTTCTCTCTTTCAACTATTTTTACTCTTCCTCTCTTCTACTTTACTCCTTTCACCAGCCGTGCATTTCTCTCTATATTCTTCTTGCCTTTCTTGTTATACTTGTTTTCCTATTTTCTCTATTTCTTTATCTATACACTCTTGTTGTATTTCCTAGTCTATGCAGCAATAGTTGCAAGACTGAAAACATTCTATTCACTTCTCTAAATGGTCGTAAGTGTCCGGCCATCTATCCCAGTAATGACACTTCTTATTGCTTTTTAACTACTTTAGTTAACTTACTTCAAAGCATAGTATTTTTGCAATAAATAGCAGAAAATCTTTTCTACTTGAAAAAAAACGATGTCACATCTTTATTTTCATCATTCATATAAAACACTGCATCATGAAGATACCTGCTGCACCAGGCGTGGCATGAAAAGTTTAGCTATTTGATATTTGTATTTGTAGACTTAACTGACATTTCAATCGCATAATATAAGTCATAAAACAAAAATAATTTGCATTTATTAAGACAACTGGATTTAAACGCGACGGAACAAAAAATATTGTGCAAATATTCCGAATACGGTATTTTATATTTCGCAAGTGTCAAAGAATGAAAGTAACACTGTTTCCTAAATCTCTAAATAGATCATTATTTCTCTAAACGTATTTATTTTTAAAAATGTACTAAAACAAGTTAGATATTGTCCATACCACCAAAATAAAAGAAACTACGTACATGTGTTATATAATTCATTACATTCGTTCGTATCAAGTAAATACTATCAAGAGACGGAAATAATTACATATGTTAGTGCAAGAACAATTGAAATTAAACAACTTTTCCAATTTAGTTATCTTAAACATTCCCAGCAATTTTTTCATACCTGATAAGGAAATAATAGTTACATTTTGTTTAATCACGCATTAGCTTTTTAGAAGTTTTTAAGTTTGCATTCCGTCTGTATCTTGTCATCGCTGAAATAGAAACAGATTAAGCAGATTGCAAACTTTAATAGTAAATCAGTTTAAAATCAAGCTAGTATTACGATCTGGTAGTTAAACAAATGCATATGTAGCACGTACTTTAACCACGTAGTAAATAATCAAATATATTAACAATATCATTGCAAATAAGAAATAACAATTGAAATGCGTTTCTTTGCACTTTTAAATTCTTGAAACATAAATATAACAGAATATTTAAATGTATAGATAAAGTGTTTGTTTGTCTGTCTATTTCAAACATAAAGCCAGAATTAAGTTTAGAAGAAGGGACAATACCAATATTTCTCACGTCCTGGTATTGAATGAGTATTTTTGGGATAACATACCTAATCTGGTTCTATTTGTGCATATTATGGTCATATATGTGATTTTCAGCTATGTATTTACAGTGAGGAAATCTTAAGAATTTGATCATTTGCTAGTTACATTACTCATTCATGTACAAAACCATTAGAAAAGCATGTTGAAGCAATTTTATGATGATTTTGTTCAAGTTAAGCAAGTACCAATATACTGTGCCAATGACAAATTAAGTCATATAATTAGATTTAGAATAAAAAATAGCAAGTTTGCTTTTATTGGATCACACAATATGCCAATATCTATCATATATCAATATTAGGAAATATCTTAATCGTGCTAGTTGAAACTGCAACAAAGTTGCTGTGATCTAATCTTTGAGTTTACAATATTTTTATATCCAAATACTTAATAAAATACTTGCCCGTATTAATTTATTTTATTCGAGCCAATAAAGATGCATCTAGCTAATATTGACCAAAATAGCATGGCTAGTGTAAATCTGAGTAACTAAACTTCTATGAATAAACGTTTCATTAATTTTAATAAGTCTTACCATTAAAATTAAAGGAATTATTGATTTGTTGAAAAACACATTTTATTCAATTAAGCTTACACTTTTATGATAGTGTTTACTGTAGTGTAGCTTATTGGGCGGAAGCAAACACTCACTTTGAATCATTTTACAGTCATCACAGCCCTAAGTATAAAACTTTAAAAGCTTGTAATTACTGGTTGTATTTGCTTAGATAATTCCGATCGAGCCAAACTTTAAGAATTCGTATGTATGCATTTATTAAGTTAAGCTGATAATAGCTACCTACTCACATCAGTGATTTAATTGCAAAATGAAGACTGGTCAATGAATGAATTTCATGAACAAGTTACACCTTCTAAAAACTGCAGTGCGTTTCTTTTCATAGCTCTCCGCCCAAATAATTAGCTAGACTTTTAAGTCTAGAAAACGCTTACAGCTTTATGTTAACAGCTTTAGCGTTGACTTTTAGTAATTATAGTTTTCAACAGAATTCTAATGATCATGTCAAATTTTCTTTTCAACGATTGTATAGAAAAAGTAGATCCGACGTAAATACAATATTCCGCCAAATTTTCAAATTCTCTGGTTTTATTTTCTGCTAAAAATAGCGATTTTAGTCCTATAAATAAACTAATGATGTGTATTAGAAGAAATTATGCATGTAAATAAAACCTGTGTAAAACGGTTTCCAATAAATAGCATAAATGAATGCTCATCAAATAAGTTTATATTATTCCATTCCTTATTTAATTTTCCGAAATCGATGAAAAATAAAACCATTACAACCTGTGCAATTGTGCATCAAATATTATAGGAAAAAACCTACATCTGTATGTTATGTAATAAGTACTATGAAAATGGAATTTTGTTATTTATTTTCCAAAAATACAGTTGACAGTCTTGTTCTAGAATGTGCTGTTAAACACGTCTCATATACTTCATTATATCTTCATCCAATTTGTTGTTTACAAATTTTGCTAATCTTTTGATAGAAAATGAGTCTGTCATTTATTTAAACTTATGTCATTTCCATTGCCACTGTCATTGTTTTTACATCCTCCCCACAAGATCTGCTTTATGTAAACACAAAAACAGCACATGCACAATGTGCACGTACAAAACTCACCACAAAATTTTACAGACTATGCCTATAGAAATCATGAAAAAGGATTAAAATATTAAGGAAATGTTTGAAAACGGTATTGGCTTCATGATTCAAGTCTCCTGTTAAGCTCGTTAACTTGATTACTTTCCCATAAAATTGATTTTTGTATTTGTTTGAATCGTTCATTTATCTTAAAACCACATGAACTATGGTTTAACTTTAATTTGAAATGTATAAACCTCCATTTTTTGTTTCGCTCATTATTTAACAAAACAAAAACCTAAACAATACGTCATATCAAAACATACGTTTTTAAAAATCGCAATCACATCTAGAGCAAAGTCAAGATCGATCATGCAAACTCAACTTGAACTTTTAAAGTTTAAGATAATATCACAGCAAATAATTACGAAAGTCGGTAAAAATAGTATTTTATAGTAGCAATTATCATTTTGAATGTATAATTATAAAACTAATTTATCCAACCAAATTAATGCACTAAAACTATTTTTATAACATCATTATAAATGCATTTCCCCGTCAAATTGTTCCGAATTCTATCAACTTCTTACATGGTAAATATAGACATGTCCAAGAATTTACTGTACTACTATTGACTATACATAACAGTTTACGACAATATAAGAACATTTAAAAAATCATAAATCATTTTAATAGTACCTATTACAGATCAATATTAAAATAAACACCAGTAGCACCATTTCTAAACATTTTATTTACAAGCTATCCACTAAATTTCTTTCCTAGTTATAAAACAAACAAAATTGCGGAAGGCGTGTTCAAATCTTGTTATCAATCTATTTCTGGTCATGTTTTTACAAATCAGCTCTAATCAATTCATTCAATCAAATATTTTCATTGATACGCGACCAATTTGCCATTAACCTTTGTACAACAAATGATATCAAGCAGAAGTAAAGTATATTTTATAAATATCACGATTCAAAGTTACATTTTAATTGATATTTTTTCCTATTTTTTTCAAATAAAAATTCGCAACAAACAATACAAAAATTGATACTACTCAGCTGGTATACTAATTGTTCCATTGCTCCAACCTCGTAATGATCATGAATTATTGCTTGACTTGTTCATTAAAAGGTTTGTGCACTCTCGTATTTACATTTACACTTGTTTGTAATTGCTCTAATAATAATAAGTATGTGCTTTCAAAAAAACATGATGTAACCAACTGAAGCATTCATATTGTTACTAATTATGGCGTGTAAAAATAATTTGCAGCAACAAGTTAAAACTCGGAAATGGCCATTACAACAAAAAATCACAATTAAAATCAAATTTAGATTCCCATGATATTATTGCAATCTTACAAATTCATACAACAGGAAATTCATGTGTCAATTTTTTTACATTTAAAACTTTGCCTGCTCACTTGCTATACCCATTTTATTTCTATTAGGTACTATACTGACCATTTTTACCTATATCTATCAATGTTGTATCAATTTATTATATCAATCAAATCGAAAATTCCTTTAGAGGTATGAAAACGGTTACGCATAATACCTTTTTTTAATCTTATCAGATGCTGTTCAAAATGAATGAGTAGTCCGTATTAAATCATATCATGTAATATTAAACATGATGTATACAAGATGTTACACCTACTAAAATCGCATATCTTTTTCAAAAAAAATTTCATGATAAATGTGCGGTGGTAGTAGTGGTGGTGGTGGGCTACATTTAGGAAAGGAATGTATCAAAAATCGCATGCTGCTTTAAAGAAACTTTTCCTTTCCGTTTCACTCAACAGTGCAGTTTAGCTAGCGCAGCGTTTATAATGACAATCATATAAAGCAACGTGTAAATGCGCTGCTAGGTAGAAGTTAAAAGTTGGCCCAGTACCATATTTATGTATGTTTAAATCTGTTTTTAGACTTTTAACCCTTTGTTAAGCAATAAAATAAACGCATCATTGTATTATAGCTATGTCTATAGTTAAAAGAAAATACCTACCCCCCTTCTCGTCTCTTCTCTGTTTCAAAGTCCTTGAAGTATCATAGGCTAGTGTACTACTGGCAATTTTTTTTAATATTTTTGAAATGCAGAAATGCACAAAGAGGTATTGATCAGGGAGGGTCGAGTATAAAACTCATGGTTTGCCTTGAGAAGAGTACTAGTTTAATAAATGCTTCGGAACAGAGAGGAAGGAAGGTAAATGAAGGCAACAAAGAATTAGAGTTGCAAAAAAGATTTATTGGAGGTTTTATAAAAATTGAAATAATTTTTTTGAGTGTGTGAGTTTTTTTCTTCAATTTCCTGAAAATATGTGTGCAATTATATCGGATAGGAAGTAAGATCAGTGGATATAAATATCTCTAGTCAAGTGCTCAAGTGACAGTTTGGACTTTTGTTTTTTGTAAAGTCCCGTTTGTGGACTTGATCTTTCCTTCATCTCGAAAATGAAGGCGATAAAGATAACATTGGCCATTGTAAGTGAAAGTGGAATTTTAAAGTTTTTTATACAAAAATGTTAAGTGCAGTTTGATTTTAAAGTGTTGCTAATTTGTTGTTATTGTTTGTTGTAATAGGGAATAGTGCTAGTCTCGACAAGTCCAGCCTTCACCCATTTTGTGAAAGCTGCACTCGGATTCAGACTAGGATACAGTCCGACTGAGCAAGGATACGGGAAAAAGGGTTATCATCTTTCAGATAAGAAGGGTATTGGTGTGCAAGTACATTCAGGGGTCAATAATAATGGTGGGTGGCAGGGGCAAGGTGGTGGCTTGCAGGCGGCCGGGTCAGGATATGGGGTTGGTATTGGGGGAGGAGGAGGCGGCCAAGGTAGAAGTTATGGAGGAGGACCTTTAGATGCCCATGTTGGACACGGAGCAGTTAAACATCTCCGAGTAAGTTACTTTTTGGGATCAAGTCCCTTTAAAAATGTAATAGTGCCCATTATAAAAAGTTTATTCATCTCTTTCAGATTCTTGGTTTGAACTTGTATCTCGGAGGTAGAGCTGCTCATGGGCTTCATGGAGGTGGTGGTGGTTTCAAGCCTCCTCTTGCCAAAAAACCTATTTACAATTTATATCACCAACATCAGCATCATCATCAACCGTCTTATCTTGGCGCTCTGGGGAAACCCATTTCGTTGGGAGCTAGTGTTGGAACAAAATTAAACCCAGTTGTTCAGCATGCTCCAAATGGTGGTAAAGTTATTGGTGGAGCTGGTGGCATTAGAGCAGCTGTTGGAACACCGGGTTATGGCTTGGGATTCAATTTGGGATACAAGCAAGGAATCAACACAAAGAGCCCTCTTGGGTACATTTTTGGATTAGGCGGACATGGTCACCACAAGCACTACTCGCCTATTCACAAGGGTCCCATTTACAAGGGACAAGATCAGGTATTTATTCCTGGAGGCGGTATCCTGAAGGGCCATGGTCATGATCTTGGTCACTCTAATGGCATTGGTGGACAGAATGGGGTAAGCATAGGCACATTTGGCTGATCTTTAACAGCTTATTAATTTTTATTTTATACTTTCTGTCCAGTACTCTCTTTTTAACTCTTTACTCTTGTTGCATAATATCTTAAATCATACAAAATAATCATACATTTTTAGTCTTTACTCTGTTTGTTGAAAATAAAATAAAGTCATCCTTTTGCATAATGCTTTTCTTCTATGGCCTTTCTCTCTTTCCTTCCTTCTTTTCATTTTTCTATACTCTCCGCTCTATCTCTCTACTCTCTGTTCATTTTATGCTTCCTGTCAAATATTTCATTTCATCATGCTTTCTATGTAGTACTTTGGCGCATTCTCTGGCCTTGAGTCAAAGCAACATCTCAACACTCAGCCACTTCCTGCTGCTTCAAACACCCAACAACAACAGCAGCAGCAACAACAACATCAAACTCAACAACAGCCACAATATCAAAATCAACAGCAACAGCCCCAGGCATCTCATCAACAACATCAGCAAGCTCAAGCACCAGCCAAGCATCAAGGACTTCAAGGTCCACTAGCCCTTCCATCATCATACCCCCGTAACCCCTTCCTCGCCCTTTTCCAAGGACGGCCAAGTATTCTCCGTCCCACCCCTTATCAGTACACTTTCAACAATCCCCAATCCCTATCATCCGGTCCAGTCCGCATGATGCTTCCCCATCATCCCCCAACTCCTGCTCCTCAACGTCCCCATTCTGCGTCCCCTAATAACGTTTCTCCACCAAGTTGGTCTACTCTCTTCTCAATGGGCGGTCCACAGCATGCACCAACAAATAATTTCATAAATCCCCTCCCACCAAATGGACAACCCCTTGCAAAACTTCAAGCTACACTTCGCCCCGGAAATCAATTCCATCATCAAGCTGCTTCTCCAGTTCAGAGTGCTCAAAACCAAGTGCCTTTTATTCAACAGGGAAGCTACCAACCACAACAGCAATATCAAAATTACTTCCCACAGGCTCTCCAATCCCAAGCAAATTTTGGTCAACAACAACAACAACCACTCCATCATCAGCCTCAAAACAACTTCCAGCAGTACTTTAACCATGGCTTTAATCAACAACAACAGCAGCAGCATCAACCCACCGCTGCTCCCCAACAAGACTTCCAAAGTCTCTTCCACCAGCAAAATCCCCTCCAATCCTTCCAACAGTTCCCCCAAGCAAATTTCCAACAGTCCAACTTGCTCCCCCAACAATCCCCATTCTTCAATCAAATTCAAGAACAACCCATTCAAGCGGCTGCACAGGCCAAGCAATCTGAAAACTTTTCAAATCTCTCAGATCTTCCATTCAACGCAGAATCCATGCCCTTTGCCCCAGAAGCAGGTTATCAGTTCAGCCACTCTACCGTCTCTGAACCAGTCAAAATGGGTGACTACACATTGCATATGGACTTAGGGAGTAACGGCGGCGTTAATAATGCTGGTGACGCAAACTCACCCGCTGGTTCCGACGTGCCAATGTTTGGACCCATGGGAAGACGTCTCAAAAAGGCAAAGAAACCCCGTCAAGATGTGATTATTAAGAAACAAGGCAGTGTTTCGACCAACGACGTAATTGAAGAGGTAAGCGCTTCAACCAACAAACCTGTCAAGAGTCACAACGACATGATGGAAGCCAGTGCCTCAACCAATACAATTACCCTTGCTTCATCCCTCGGATCCACATCATGGACACCAATGAAAATTGTTGATCCACCAAAACTTGAAAAGAAATCATTAGAAACTCCAGTAGCCGCTACTGTACAAGTAATTAATAAGAAGCAGCCACAAGAGAAACAAGTGCAACCTCAATTGCAATTGCAGCGCATATCATCGCCCACAGGTGGATCAGCTATTCTTACCGGTCCATCTCCAGCTCTTGGTCCCCAAGAGCACAAGCAAGAAAGGACCATGATTTTGAAGAAGAGGAGATTGAATCTTTCCTCAGATGAGATGCTCAATGCCCCAACTGTGATCCCTGCCATGATGACCACTACTACAGAAAGTTTACCTAGCTCAACCACAACTTCCACAACCACAACAACGACGACGACCACTGTAGTACCGCCATCATCCTCCTCTTCCAGTGCGCCATCTTCCCCATCCTCCTCCGCTTCCCCTTCAGTGCCCGAGACAACGTCGCAGTCCTCCGAGCCAACAACAACGACAGTAGTCAGTACGTAGTTAAATAACAAATTAGATTTAATACCATGTTAAGTACCTTAATGATTTTGAATGAAATGGAAAATTTTGTTATCACGTAAGATTACTCCAACTAATTGCAGCTTGTAATTCTGGTCAGTTCTTTTTTTACAAGTTTATTATTATTAAGATTGAATGCTAGGTGTGCGTTGTGCGTGTGCCTGTAGTATGATTGACTACTTTATAATGGTTTAATTTAACATTGTTAATTAATCATTGATCGGGATGAGAGCTGTTATTATCATAATTATGCGTTGTTACTATTGTTGTTGATGTTTTGACTGAATGAACGCATGTCTTTAGTCTTTCCGTATGAGTGTGTTTCTGAGATTGTGCGTATGAATGTGTGATGAATGAAATGGTTTTAAATCATTGTACGAACGAACTGAGCAATATGTTTTTAAATGTTCTCTTTTGTGCCTTTTGTACCAAATAATAATATGTAATATCCTTATAAGACTTGGGACAATTATATTGTTATAATATTTACTGTTTTCTTGTTGAATGTTACTGTTTATATGTATGTTGTTGAAAATTTAACGCGGTATGATCATCGCATGATCATATCATATAGTCTTGTCCTTTGATTGTATCCTGTCTTATCTCTGATGAATATGAAATGAATGATTGTCTTTTATTCTGAAGGAATTTTGTTTATAGGGGAATTATGATTCTGCGTGTCAATAGTCAAGAATTTTAGGTAGGTATATATCGACGCATAAAATACAGGCACGTGTATGCATGTGCAAAAAAACTGCAGTGTAAAGTTTTTACATAAGTACCAATTATATTATAATTATTATGTATTATTAATGTTTTTGTACTTATGCAGCCAAAGGAAAATGAAAAAAATAATGAAACGAAAAGAAAAAAGTTGAAATACGAAGAAAAAAAAGTTTTGTTTTTGCTTTATTTCTTTAATTTCTTCATCTTGGGGATTCTTAAATGAGTAGAGAAACACATCATTATCTCAACTATTAAATCGAAATTGAAGAAGTTTAAATTATTTCTGATTAATGCAAACTGGCTGATGTCTGTCTGTCTGGATTCAGGTAATAAATTTGAGTAAAACTACCGGACTTTACAAAAGATTATGGAAAATCAGATATATCGATCCAGTTAACGATCGTAAAAATATATATTTTACCCAATTTTGTAACTATTAAAGTATTGGTCCCATTTATTACAACATTACAGTGGTTTTGAAATACAATTTACCGCATACCGTTACCATTTATTGAACATTGTTGGTCTTTAATATTTTAAACTGCGCTCATGTTATTTTCTTTTATGCAAGAGAGCCAAAATGCTTATCACTGTGTGAAATGACTTTCCTTACATGATATACCTCATGCCCCACGAGGTAAAATAATACCCTTTTACACCTACACCCCTTCACCTCCTCTTCGTTACAAAAACGGTATTCGAATATTTATGATAATTATGGGGTTTTTCTGATGATATTTAAGCACTTTTTCAAAAAATCTTTACAACCAATTTTTAAGGAGGAATTTTAGTTATCTAATTCAATGCAAAGGATTGTGGATAATAAGGGCTTAGAAGATATATACTACAACCTAGGCAAACTTTCATTTTCATCTTTGAATTGAGCAGATATTTTCTGAATTGTGTGAATGATGAACCAACATTCTTAAAAATAAATTCAATATGGACTATATAGTCTGTCCAACCGATTCAGTTAGCTCTAAAATTGGACGTGTTATATATCAAAAGACCGTTTTGGCTGGGATGAGCTTTATTTTAGGTACACTGTATACAATGTGGCGATATGATGTCCACTTAAAGGTTAAGTTCAATGTTTAAAACAAGCTAGTAATTTGGCGATAGAACGGATAAGATTTCCTGTTGATCATGCTCAATTATAACTTATGTAAAACGAGAACTTTTTGTGTTCGTATATACATTAGTTGCACTTGGTCCAAAACTATCATTTAATTTCTTAATGCTCGATTTCCCTAATTTGGTGAGAGAAGAAGTAAAGAAACTTTTATCTCTAAATAATAGTTAAACTCGAGATTGTTGATTGTTGTTTGTATAAACAGACTTTCTTACCAACAATAATGATGGCGTCAGCAAAATTTTGTTTTTAAAGTTTTCATCGTTTAATTAATAAAGCATCAAGTTGTGGATTCATACAACCAACACCATCAAATGGTTGTGTAAACCTTGTAAATTATGATTTTTCTAAACTACTCCAATTTTTACACATATTAAAATCATATTGGCATTTTCAAATGTGTGAATTTAAGAGACGATTTTGTGTAGACACAAAAGTAATCCAAAAAAATGCTTGCAAAACCTTATTCAAGATTTATTTTTTTAAATAATAATATATACTTATTTGACTGTTAGCTTTGTTCTGTTAAATTTAGTTAATCAAACTTTTAAATATTTTATAATGATTTTATAGGTTGATAGACAGGATAATTTGCAGTCCTTCACCTCTCTCCTTTTACCATTTGGCAAATTCACCAAAAGTTTGTCATCACAGAAGCAACACTGTATCGCGTAACAGCAACAATTTCCTTTCGTGTCCAAAAGCCAGTGTCAGTGTTCAAATAGGGTGAAAATGCCAAAATGACAAAATTATATAGGTACATGATAAATTCACAATATTATTATGATAAAATTCAAACAAAATGACAAAAGTCTTTTTCCGAAATAAAATGGTCAGTTTACTTTAATTCATTCTTTGCAATACAGGAAGTGGCATGATAAAAAAAATGCATAATGCAATAATATGCAATGTCTTCCTCCACGTAAGATTATGACGTGATCATAAATCATAACCAAAAAGTAAACACACAATGTAGATAAATATGACTTGAAATAAAATGATGGGGTGGTGGTCGCTTGTTTAGCTTTTAACATTTTAATTTCAGGCTCATCCTTGTGAATCAGAGCAAACATCAGACATTTAATGTGTAATACGACGGCTTATAATGCAACATCTCTTAAATAAGATACATATTAATTTTTTCACAATGGGCTACGTTTTGTGTGATTTATAGTAGTTTAACAAGCACAATGCATATTACGGTTAAAATTATAAGTGCATCAGACACGTCATACCGTGATTCAAACTGCTAAAAAAATCTTATGCAAATCATTTAAAAATGCTTTTAATGGACATAATAATATGTAAGTACCTATTATACATCAAATAATGCATGTGTGATAAACTTATATAAATAACCACTTATACAAGGAACTCTGCGTGATTATGAGGCATTCTATGGAAAATAGAATTAGAAACGCTGCAGTAAAATAAAAAGACAGACATAATAAAAAACCTTTTTTCAAATAACCGCTCTGGCTTTACATTGCAGTAAAAATGGAGCAAACAAAAAATATGATCCGAATCACTTCCTGATATCATCTTTAATTTCTGTCCTATTACCTAATAAGAAAATAAGGTGCTAATTTTAAAACAAGAAAAATCATCTCTAGTTTGGCATTCCATCCATTCGTCGAAGCAGACGAAATTGTGAGGCAGGTACTGTTTCTCGTCGTTCTATCAAAGCCTTCAGTATTTGTAATATTTTCTAGGTTTTGAATATCTGTTGTGATGATTTCATCGACTTGATTCTCTCCTTTTGTGTTCACGCTAACAGTTTTTGGCTCTTCCTCCTCCGATGCTTGTACTAATGACGGTTTCAACGGTTTCTCATCCTCAATAAATGCTTCTATAAAATGCAATACACATTGAAAAATCCATGATATCCGTGATAACACTTTTAATTTAAGCTATATATAGTACCAGTACCTGCTGGATAACACTTTCGCTGCAAACAACCGTCCAATATTTGGACAGGTGTGCAACGAAGGTACTCCAAGTCAAAGGTCGTGCCAGACGAGCACTCGATATGTTTTGATGGCTTCATAAGATGACCACCAAAGCTAATGCAGAGGATGAAAGCTGTACATGATCCTTTTACTGGAAATCTTCCGCTATTTGGACATCTAATGTTGTCTATCATAAACTTTTTCTTGGAAAATATTATAAACAAAACTATTATTTAAAAACCGACAAAAAGAGTAATGTTTTAATATGCATAACTTAAAACGCTTGCTTACCTCTAAATCAGCATTGCAAGCGTCAAAACGATTGTCCACGTCTGAATTCGTCTTTGTCTCATTCGTTAAAATAGAATAAAGCAATAACAAAGTAAATTTTAAAAGTAATCTTAAGTTATTTATGTAACTTTTCATTTCAATTTTTTTGCAGTAAAAGTGTTATACACATTTTATTTTTCAATAGAACAAGTAGGGAATAACGAACTGAATAGCTTGCCCGATAGATATGAACTGACGGGAAGTTTGTAGGTGATTGTGACACGAATACCGTTTTATAAAAATGTTATTCAATTAGTACAAGTCATTTAGATAATAATAGCTTTTCCCTACCATAATAATCTATCCTCAATTATGTCTATCTTCAACCATACAGCTCATAATTCATCCAGCTGAAATATATCTTATTGTTTTACTTTGAAACTACAGTTGCCATCCGCGTTCCTGGAAGAAAGCAAATATTAATTTTCCTGCAAAGTAATTTCCAAACGTTTTCATCATGCCCATTCCATTAAGTTTCCGAGAGATTAAATGTGACGACAAATTCCATTCTCATCATATGTATAAAACCCTCAAAAAATATGTTTTCCAAAATAAAAAAGTACATTTCCCCTGTATTTTGTGGAAATTTATCATGGAATATTAAATTACCTATTCGGATTACGTCTACGTGTACAAGTAAAAGTTCTTTTTCAAGAGCCATGATACTCCAACTCTCAAGTTTTTTCATCAAAAGTTTGAAGCGTAAATCAATTTTCCTATAAATGTGAAGCATTCCATAGATTTCTTAGATGGCCATATTCAGTACAAACAATGTACGGTTTAAACTGTTTGAACAATGCTAAAGTGACCATTACATCATAATTGTTTTCACGGCTTTTTCAATTGATTGGGTTTCATATTTGCTAACATCTCTAGAAAACTATATTGCATATTATCCGAGTTATTTTTTTCTTCTGATCAATGATGATAAATAGACAAGGACAATAAATTTCTTGACGATGTTTTTTAAGCTTCTACCATAACCAATAATAATAGAAATACAGGGTTACAAGTAAATATCGAAAACACACGTAAATCATAGATTTGTACCATAACATTCCATAAATTAAATAATGAATAAAGAAAAATGTTTCTAATTTTGTTACATAGTATGAATATTTATGCTACTGAACTGCCATACTGGCATAATATTATAGGTCTGCAAGTGTGGCCTGTGCATGCATATAAAATATGACCAGAATATTTTTTGTTCGTTTCTCCGTAGCTTTATTTCTAGCTTTACAAAGAAATACCACCACATTTTTATCTGTAGAATTATGTAAGCAACTACAAAAGCGAAGCATGTCTCGCAATACAGAGATTCAGTTCAAGGCATTAACCGAGTTGCCAGATGATTCATG
>JAQFYG010001232.1:0-20205 GCA_034694325.1 Entomobrya corticalis
TTTTTATTTTATGACCCAATGATGTTTTGATGTTAGAATGTTTAGTAACTTTTATATTTTTTTAATGACACGCCAAGTATTACTTTGTCAAAAATAAAGCCATTACTTGTATCATCAATTAGTCGATAAAAATAATCTTTTTATTCGGAGACTATAATCAGTTTTCGATACTCCTCAGTACAAATAAACTAATTCCAGTTCTAATGAATTACAATTTACACCAACGTTTACCAAATATTTGCAAAACATAGTTTAAGGCATTACAAATAAAGTAAATTAAAATGGTTGCAAAACCTAAACTAAAAACAAATTTGATTCTTTAAAATTTGGACAAACAATAACGTAAAATTACTGCAATATTAAGGGCTTATTGGACATTGATCAAACCGCAATTTATTTTTAAGACAATCATAGTTAATTGACATACATTGACAGACATTAAAGTTTTTTATCGATTATTTGTAGTACATTAGCGGTGTTTTGTCGATATCGATTGATGACAGACTAATAATAACTAAAGGTAATTCGTAAGCTTACTAAACAGAGCTATGCAACCAAAATTAATACATACATTTTTGTTTTTTTGTGCACATATTATAGTAACATAGTAGTTAAAATACATTCTTACTTAAAAACCGTAGATAAGCACATTTCAGCTTATCAAAATCGTTTTTGTTGGTCCTAAAGTAATCCTCATTCTCAGAAAACAGTTTTGTTCCAAACTCACTAAGCCATTCCTCAGCAGACAGAACTTCAGTCGACAACAACTGGCGTTCAATCATGTCATTTATTGTCTGCTTTACACTAGTAACATCGTAAAATGTGACGCTATGGTAAATAGCGATACATGCATACTGGTTGCAATTGTCCATGTAAACCACGCCTCCATGTATCATGACAGCCTGCAGCTCCTGCATTCTAGGGACGGCATACTTGAAAAAGTCCTTTTTTACATCTTCGGCGTCCTTGCTGGTCATAATCTATACAAAAGAATAAACTTATTTATATTTGGTAACAACAAATAGTTGATGACATAAAGGTATTAAAGACCGCAAAAAAACTTACGGAAAGTTTATCAAGCATCCGTTTCCAATCTCTGGGATCCTCCTTGAAATAGTCAAACCGGTTAGATTGGTAGAAACTCAGCATTTTTCGCCATTCATTGTCTGCAAAGACCCTTTGACTGTGCATTGCGTTGAACCCAGTTGGAGTGTCCAAACTAAAACAATTTAACTAGTTTAGCTCATAAATATCAACAAATTTAGATACTTTGTCTTAGCATGCATCATTTGTTCATGAAGTTTAATTTACTAACATGATCCGTTTACGTCCAAAAATTGGAATAGCCTCTGCACACCGACGCGGTCTCCATGGTTCCTCCTTTCTGCTACGATCTGAGTTCATTTGTCTCTTAGGAGTGTCTGCTATTTGACTTGTACCTTGTTTTGACTTTTCACTGCATTTAACGGCGTTGTCAAAAATTTCCATCGGCGACAGCACCAACGGGGGTACACGCCTTGACACGGTAGGATTAGGTATAGCAGGTTGATTTTGATGACGAGATTTCCGTCTTTGTTTTAACGATGAAGCTGATCTCGATGATGATGCATTTTGCCGCAAAGTTGATTCGCTCGTTCCAGCAATGAGCTCCACCTTATTATCACTTTCTACTTCGTCTTCTGAGTGACTTGCGCTATGTTCTGTCCTGGCAGTAAAAACAAATACTGGTCGCCGAATAAAAGTTTCTGAAAAAGAAGAAGACGGGATACTAGCAGTCGATGGGCCTGTAGTTAGTGGTGTACCAAATACGGTCTCTGAGGTAGTAGTTGTGGCAGATGTACTAGCTGAAAATCGTGCACCTAATGCTGCTGTTGAACGAGATGACGCTGTTGCACAAGACGTTGCCGGTGTACCAAATTCCACTGATGAACGAGATGACGCCGTGGTACGAGATGTTGCCGGTGTACCAAATTCCACTGATGAACGAGATGACGCCGTTGTAGGGGATGTTGCCGGTGTATCACATGCTACTGATGAACGAGATGGCGCCGTAAAACAAGAGGCCGCTGGTGTGCAAGATGTCGATGGGGTTCGAAATGTCGCCGGTGCCTGAGATTTGGCCGTTGTTTGAGCTGTTGTTGGTGTTCGAGTCGTCGTCGGTGTACCAGATGTTGCTGGTGAGGCTGATGTTGCCGGTGTACTAGTGAAGGAGAATCCTCTGATCTGTCCCGCCGCCCTTGCTCGCCGCAGTTTTCTCTGAATGAAAATGAAATACAATAAGTGAATGATGAGACAACACAAAATATTAAATGATCTCAAATTTATATTTGTGGAATAGAAAATTGTATTACCATGTCACTTTCTACTATCTGTTTGATTACAGTTTCATCAGATGGGAATTGTTCCTCTATTAGTGTCTTCACCCACGCAGAAGGCATCAAATGCAGATTTTGCTTCAACCGATCCATAAACGTACCTCTAATATTTGGGGTGACTGGCTTATTTACTAAGAATTCCAAAAACTTATCGTCTGTGACCGTGATTTGATGGACAAGTTTGGCAGCACTTATCATAGCTTCCACTTTCTCCGCTTCAGTTTCCTCTGGGATGGAAGATAGGTTCTGCGTAGGAGAAAATGGTGATTGCGGTTCAGTCAAGAGACTCGTTGGTGGGCCGACGTCATTGTGAGAACGTATTAGTGGATCGAGACCCCTTAATTCAGGGCGACGTAAATTTGTTGGAGTTTTCTTTTGTTTTTGGTTTTTGTATCGAGTTCGCAATTGTACGCTTTCATAGTGCCACAGCTGAAAATTATGAAGAGAATAATACATATACAAAATAACTGTTATTGTTTTGAAGAAATACTATTTTGGTCAATGTAAGAGGTTTGATTTAACAAGTGTGCAATTCGTTACCTTAGAAATCTGCCGTATTTTCTGCCAGTCTCTTTGTCGGTATTTGCCATGCTCCTCGTCGTATTTATCTACTGCTTCATTTAAGGCCTTGCCTTCACTGTAGCTAAAATTTGCAGCCTTCATATTTTGTAACTAATAAACTAATAAATTTTTTTATCTATTTCTACTGAAACATTTTAAACCTTGTACGGTATTGTTTTCACACACTTATCTGGTTTAAAAAAATCAAACTAACTTTTTTTGTTTATTGTCAAATATTTTGAGCCTTAAGACTCCCAGAACCCCGACGAGACTATTGTAGTTGCTTTTCAACACAGGTTTGGTGGAAACAGGTTTGCATAAAAAATGCCGCAGCAACGTACCACAAATGTGATTTATTTTGATCTGATACAGTACACCAGAAGATTATTTAAGTCAAACACGTCCATGTTTGATTTTATGTATGCTGTCGTGGTGTTTAAAAAATATTAAAACTGTGGCTCTACATTCAAAAAGCATACGTCAAAAGCAATAAAAACCGCCACAATCTTTTAAATAAAACAATTTCTGCATAATATTTAGTCCTACTTGTTATTTTTCAAGTGCTTACCTACCTTGATTAACATTGCCGATGGCGCGTTTTGCTCATAAGTACGTTAAACACCAGAGAGATGGCGCACTTTGCCAGAGAGATGGCGCATTCTGCCAGAGAGATGGCGCTAGTTTGCTCTTTTAAAATACTAACGATAAGCTCATAGCCTCATTCTAAATATTTTTTAATGTTCACTTTAAAATATCAAGTAGTCCTTATGCATGCGGCTTGTGATAAAATATTTCGAATTCTAAAAGTGGATGATTTTGCTTTAGCAAATATGAGCAATTCCGACTTTTAAGTAGTTCAAGTCAACAAATGCCCGGACAAATCAGATGCTGTTTATATGCTGTAACTTTTGTATTTCATTTCATTCATTTTCAGTTAAAAATTCCGTCTAAAGTAAATTACACTAACCTTAAAAAATGAATTTTACGCTACCATGAAACTGTTTCATAACAATAGTCTAATTAACAAATTCAATAAAAACTATAAAAAAACTAATCTCATTGAGTGAAATATAGGCGCTCAAAGTGACGAAAAATAACTTCAAATGACGAGGTTAGCTCGTGGTTTTCTAAAATTCGTTTGATACTTCCCAGCTCAACAATCTTTTCATCGGATGCCTTTCTAAATGCAAGTTGATATAACACGACCAAGTTTTGTTGAAATACAATCGATAGCATGGAAAATTTAAAACTTTCTCCATCAGGCCGAGCAAGCACCATTTTGAAATTTGGAGGGTTCACCGGATAAAGGAATGCCAACGAGGATTTCCAAAGTTTTTGTTGTATATGTAAACTAATCCTACGTTTAAGAGCAGCTAACTGATTCTCATTCAGAATTTGGATGACTGTCCGTAATACTAATTTAAGGGAAGGTTGTGCAAGTTCATGGTTACGAAATAGTGAATCAACGAACTGAACTGGGTCCATTGGCACAACACGATATTCTCTGATTCTTGCAGAAATACGGTCCAATCCAATTCGGTCATAGTTGGTTCCCGGAAACAGATACTCAGCTGCACACCTTACCATGGCTTTCCAAAGTACATATGCAATGCGTCGATTGGCTTCCATTTGACCGGCTGCCGATAAATCCTGTCGAAAAATGTTTAGCGATGAATTCAGTAAGTCTACGTTATCAGGTCCAACTTCCAGCGTTAGACCTTGATAAACTTGCTCCGTGAAGTGCAAATTTCCCGTGTATTCAAGTTGTCCACGTTCGACTTTAAGCAAATTTGAAAACCGGAGTCCGTTCAAAATTCTATCGGCGTCTTTAAACGTATGCTTGTTAAGGCCTAATTCTTGAATTAAATCTCGGTTAAAACGGCGCCCCGTACCGCCAAAATAGTTGAGATCACCATAAATTGCAAATCCAATAATCATTTCCGCAACACAGGCCTGATTTATATCCACTGGAATCAAAAACAAAACTTGTTACAAAATATCCTTTTAAAATGCTCGGCTTTTAAAAATGTAATTATGTTCTAGCTTTTGTCACTTAGAGCAACTTTTAGTTTAGTAATTACAATTTAGTAAACATTTTTTCTTAGAATGTAGTTCATAGCTTTGTTGCATTTGTTTTAAAAATTATATAATGATGCATGTTTCTGAAACCAACTCTTGTGTGGAATGTCTTGTTCTAAATATTACTATAAAAGATTTTAATCCTTTTAACCCAAAACTCATGAAGAAAAGGAAAATCATTCGCAAAAAATGTATTGTTTAAAATATTAACCAAAAAAAATAATTTTTTCCCATAATTACATAAAAAATCCCATTTTAAGATTTCAGTCTTTTGTTCTGTAAATAAAATGTCAAAAACTTTCAATTGCTTACCGACAGTCGGCACTGAAATAGAGTTTTGCTGCCGGGACCGCCTGCTTTTCAGCAATATCCTCCTCAAAGTTGCAATTGGAGGGTTGAGAGATGAACTTACTTGTTCTTGAAACTGCACCATGTCCAAACTTGTCAAGAGACTGTGTAGATTGTGACCGTAAAGATCTTCAAAAAAGCTTTTGAATCTTTCTAGGCAATCATTAGCTGGATTAATCAAAGAAATGATGGCTTCTACCCTTGCAGTGTTATTATGACGCCCACAAATCATATCAACAGATCTTTGTACTACGTCGGTCCATCTCAGAATCGTTTCCTCTGTAAATTGGCCTCGTCTAGTTCTGGAAAGCACTTCTAAAGTTTCTGCTGTCTTAAATGGAGAAGGATTGTTGCGATGAATTTCCTTAAAACAGTCGGTGTATAATTTAATAGTTTGAACAAACAAATCCGCGTCATTTCTATCTTGTCGAGTTAAATCGTACGTAAAGTTTCCATGTCTGCCAGTAAAAAAAGGATAGAATTCTTTGTGTGGCGGTTGAAAACGGTCAGCTACTTTGCATTGTCTCCAAAATAGGCATCGATTTGCCTGCGAAAAATCTCGGGCTAGGTGCATTACAACTTCTTCCGCATATTCAAATTTAAAATGTTCGTAGCTCTTGAATGTGGGTGTAATAGATTCACTTTGCCCTAGCTCCATCACACATAGCCATGTGTCATATCCAACGCTATCCAAGCAATCTTGAAAACTTTCTTGAAAAATGTTGCCAAACAAGACGGTATCTTCTGAAAAAATTTGAAGTTGAGCATTTTGACAACTGTCGCATTTGGTGTTGTTGGCCCACTTTTCATATTCGACGCAGCATCGCGAATTCCAGTCTCTGTAAGTTTTTGTGTTTACCATTCTGGAAATTGCATGGTCTACCGAGGTAACAAATGCAGCTCTAATAGTTTCAAAAACCATTCTGTTTTCAGCTGATCTTCTAGTGACGAGTTGTGACAAAGCAAGCCCTTTCCAACTACAAACTCTTATGCTTACAATGTCTTTTCCCTTTAAAACTTGAACACCTTTGACGTTTGAATCATTCCAGCGTTTGTATAAAATGTTCTTTGGAAGATAAAGGAACTGTCCCCCTGGATTAAGAAAGTTCCAATCTTTAGTTACCGCACAAAACCCATCTACAAAAACGGAGCTTTCGATTTGACTCATTGTTGTTTTTTTATCAACACAAATTTCAACTATCAAGTCTCGCTTAACAAAAGGATTTCTCGAAAAAATAAATGTTAAGCTTCGAAGTAACTGTAATAAAACTGCGAAATGACTGACACAAAATACGATCAAGGTGACAGTGGACAATAAACGGAAACTGAATATCAAAACCGCCCTTCAACATAAATCAGAATATGAAATGTAAGCAGCATTAAAAGCTATATTATCAACATTGTACATTCTCTTTAGCATATTCAGGAGGTTTTGAGAATATCCAAGTATTAACTACAACTGCTCAAATATATGTGATACTTATTCATGTTATTAGTGAATCAGCAAGTATGTTGCTTCGAACATAACGTCACCCAGCTATCCTTAAAACAACTGAGACGCCGGTCGATTGATTGATTCTAGTACGCAAATTACACCGGTTAAATTATTGACTACGCGCATATCCATGCATGCGACATATGGCAGCTGCTTGACTACGCCCACGAAATTCTTGACACGCTTTACTCAGTGCAGCAGAACCAAAACTGAACCTTCACGTGTATAAAGGAAATACAATTATGCTAGTCAGTATGTAGAGGGCAATACCGCCTCTGATTAAAAACAAAAACATGCCGTGAATGCGACGTTGTTTTCATGAAGACATGCTGCTCATTTACACCACACCCAAACAATACTGTGACACGAAATTTTCCCACCAAAAACTTGGCCAGTCCAACTTTAGCCACCTTATGGTACAGTGCGGCGGAAACCAGAAATTCGACCGAAATGCTTTCGCTTAGCATAATGTGCAATACTTTTGCTTGCCAAATATTCGAATGCTTTTGCTGTGTTACGTTTTTTTATATATACTCTGACGACAAGTTTTGTTTTGTGTTTAATATTGTTCGGTTAGGTTAGGCTAGGTTGAGTAAACATACAGATAATTACACAATGAAAATATAGGAAAATAGTACAGGGAATGTTTTAACACAGCCAAAGTATGGGCAACCAATGCAGCAAAAACATTATGAGGTAATA
This sequence comes from Entomobrya corticalis, assembly GCA_034694325.1. Taxonomy (NCBI): domain Eukaryota; kingdom Metazoa; phylum Arthropoda; class Collembola; order Entomobryomorpha; family Entomobryidae; genus Entomobrya; species Entomobrya corticalis. The sequence continues at coordinate 7,561 of JAQFYG010001232.1, forward strand.
TAAAGCAAAAGCATTAAGTCCGATGTAAAAGCGAAATCATTGCAAATTTTGCAATCCCGCCGCACTGTGCGGCAAATTTTCCAAAGGTCGACTGGCCAAAGTTCTTGGTGCCCAAAATACACGTCTGCAAACAATACGAAGGATTAGACAGTTAATTATATACGGTAAAACGCATATTTGACAATAATATGAATAAATGATTTTTCCCTTAATATATGTGTTAGACATAATATTACAAAAAAATAATAAAAATTAATGATTTGTGGCTTATCAGATTAAATCTCTCGTTAAAGAGTTAAGTCGCAAATTTGCAAAAATATATTTAATAAGAGGATAAAGTACTCTTTCAACGCCAATTCGTGTACAATGAACCATTAAATGAGTTCCAAAATTTGTTTTTTGGCGCTTAGAAATTAGTAAAAATATGACACAGTTAACTCTTAACAGCTGAAACAAAAGCACTGTAAACAATTTATTCGAGAAGAGTATTTAAGAACTGAAAACGATCTAAAATAAACCTTAGATTTTTGTGTTTATCATGATGGTGCCTATATCTCCGTGCAACTTTTAATTCAGCTCTGATAACAATGAAAAAAAAACTGACTAGTTTCCAAATATTATACATTTACACATAAGGTAACAAAAAACCATTACAATTTTTATTTTTGGGGCTTAGAAATTTATTATCGTAAGAACCAGGCCACTCCTAACAGTATACAGTTCAACCTCAAATTAGACATAAATATTAAAAACAGTTTCTTCAAGAAGAAACATTTTGGACTAAAAGTGTTCTGAAACAGAGCATTAGGTTCTTGTGATCATCCAAACTTTATCCTGTGTGCAACTTTAAATGCAGTTATTTAACGATGAAAATAAAATCTGATTATTCTGCTGATATAATAAATTTACGCATTAGGTTACAAAATACTATTACAATTTATATTTTTTGGGCTTAGAAATTTGTAAAAGTATGACACAGGCAACTCATAAACAGTTTGGAAAATTAAGCTCAAAGCCGATGTATTGTAAATAGTTTCTTCAAGAAGAGTATTTATGGACTTAAAACGATATTAAAACAAACGGTAGGTTCTTGTGATTACCACAAAGGTTGTTAAAATTTGTTAGACTATATTACTTGTGCAAGTCATCTAGGGCAACGTCAGATTGTCAATGTGCAGTTTGCCAAAGAGACGGTTCAAACGCATGTTAAATAAAAGTTAAAAAATTTTCCAAACAAATACTTCAATGTTCTTGCCGGTGATTTGTTAAAAGGAAAACTCAGCGTTTTTGACCAACATTAAGGTGGAATAATTACCCGGCTTGAGTGCTAGCTCTTGTTTTCAAGTGAGACGCTTAGATCGAATGTAAAATGAAATTAAATTTTTTTTTGAAACACAAATTGTTCAATGTTCTTGTCGGTAATTTTTTGGAGAAAAATTTGGCGTTTTTGACCAGCATTTGTGTACAATTGTTACGCTGTTTGAGTGCTACTTTTTTGTCTGTTTTTGCTTTAAACGCTTGTAAAATCGTTTTCAACATTTTTCAATGTGTAAGCCGATGTCGGGTTTTGGGGTGAATAGTCAGAAAAAAAGATTACACAGTGCCATTACAAAAATATATTTTGGAGCTTTTTTTATTGTAAACGACAGACTCAGATTGCTGGGTATACCTTAGTCGCTCAAATTTCTAAACCATATATATTTGGTTCGTAAACAATTTTTTGAATATCAGTATTTTATAAAGGATAATGCCCATTGTGTCGCGTGAACTCGGCAATTTTGAACAGTTTTTGCGTAAAATTATCACTCAGTGTGACTGCTAGTTCTTGGTTTCAAGTGAGACGCCTAGATTGCCCGTTAAATGAAATTTACATTTTTTTGAAACATAAATATTTCAAAGTTCTTACCGGTATATAAATTGTAGAAATACTCGGCGTTTTTGACCAACGTTTTTGTAAAATTATCACACCGTTTAACTGCTTGTTTACACGTGAGATACCTTGATCAGTAAACTGAAATTTAATGATTTTAGTTTATTACCGCGCCCTGCCGTTAGTCTGTAGGACCCTAAGAAAGCTTGCAAAATAAATTTTAAAAATGTTTTAACGGAGGAAATATTCAAACCAGGTGCAATGTAACTTTTTTAAAAAAGAACCCGCGATTTTTCGTTGCATTTACGATGAATTTAGTTGCATCTAACGCACCCCTCCGTTTGTCTGTAGGACTATTAAAAATCTTGCAAAATGAATTTTAAATATTTTTTGAACGGAGGAAAAAGTTAAATCTGGCACAACGTAAGTTTTTTTTAAAAACCTGCAATTTTTTGCTGCATTTACGAATTATTTAGTTGCGGTTCTAACGCACCCCTCCGTTAGTCAACAATTTTTCACAAGAATTATTCTTTGGACCTTGAAATTTATAACTGCATGTTTCGAGATTTCCTCGCTTACTATAAGATTAGAATTGTTATAGGTTACAACAAAACCATTTATAAACAATGATTGTAAAAGAAATTTTCTAGAGAGCTTCGAATTTGACTAGGAACTTTAAAGTTACTTGAAAAACGTTTCCTTATAGTTTGGGACTTAATGCACACCGTTGGTTATGGGTACCGTTGTACATGTTATGTAACAAAATAAAATGTACATTTTTATGTTATGTAACAAAACAAAAAATTTTTCATTAGTAAACATTTCGCATTGTTTATTTATTCAACCTTTATTTCATTTCACAGACAACACTTGTCAGGCTGTACATCAAAACATAAAAAATTTCAATGTCAAATAATGCATAAATTTCTAAGGGTTATACGTTTTTTGCTACAAATTTTTAAGCAAAATTAAATAAACTGAACAATTAACCCTATACTTCGTATCAATTACATGGTTCACTTATGATGCTTCTTCTTTTTGGCGGTGCCGTCGTCTCCAGTCTGGCCCTTGGCACTCTTTTCTGGACTTTGGGGTGCACTCTTTTGCTTCTTTTTCTTGTCCTTTTTGAAACCCTTATCAACCTTTTCCTCCTTGATAACCTGCTGTTCGACCTTTACTTTGGAGGGCAAAGGCTTTTCCAAGCTCATCCTTTTTTGCTTATCACCACTCTTTACCATCGATTCCAACAATTTTCGCTTTTCCCCTTGCTGCTGGTTTTTTTCCGCTACAGGAGTTTTTGCCATCTTCACCTGCTGTGGATTATCATTGGATCCGGTGGTGTGATTTGGAATAGCAGAGCCGCCCAAAGTACGAGAAACATCAGAGAAAAGCCTTTTTGGTTGAAGCTGATTTGGTGGAGTGGAGTGCAGGGTCGAATTGATGCATGCTTTCAAAGGCAAAGTTTCAGACTTTCGTCCAGATGGGGTTGGCGTTTCTTGTGTAAAGGGTGGCGATGGGGTCAGTTTGAGAGAACTGTTTGCGAAATCCTTTACCTTCTTGTCAGATGAGCGTTTGGGAGAGGAAGCATCCTGGAGAGCAGACGCCCCATTGTCCTTTTTTGATTGGACTCCAGTGCTGACACGCTTTGGAGCTGAAAATTTAAAAAACATTTTTTGTTTTGATATCGGCCAAAATAATAATGCAATAAATAAATTTGTTGTAACAATGTTTCCGAAAATGTCTTTTACCAATCTCTTCAGTTGTTCTCTTTGCCATAGAGCTCTTGACAGCTTTTAGGGTTGAAGGTTGGACTTCATGAGCTTTTTGTGGCAATACCTTTGCAACTTGGTTTGCTACAAAATTAAAGAAACCTGTAAATTTGGAAACTAATATTGGCTTGAACCTATTAATCAATTTATGTATTGGCTTTGCAACCAAAATTTAAGCCTACCTTTTTTTGCGGCCGATGCAGATGCCTCGCAATTGGAATTCTTTAAGACTTGCTCTTGAACAACCTGGTCGTCCACCTCCATAGACTGGCAGTTATCCATTAATTCATGTTTGCTGTTCTTGAAGCCGGAATCTTCAGCTTCATCACATTGTTTTTGATTCTGCGGAGCAGCAGCTTGTTCGCCAAAAAGAGCTGAAATAAAAGAAAAATACTTTGCATTTATAAAAAAACTGTCATAAAATAAACCAGATTTATGCATTTTTACACTTACCTTTGACTTTGCTCTCAAATTCTCCATAGGTGATCCTTTCTGCCTTTAGGTCCCCCAAGTACTGCATTCCCAGAATGGCCGAAGGTAGCTCCTGTTCAGATGTTCCAAATCCTTGTTTAGCCACTTGCATGATACTTTGAAACATTTTTGCAATTTCAAGTCGCTTATCAAGTATCTTTTGCATAGACACAGCGCCACAATACTGAGATTCCGCCAAACACAGCTTTTCCTTCAAGTCGTTGATTGCCTCCCGAGAAGTTTCCCGTGTCTTCTGATTTTTTTTAATTCCCGCCAAGACACTTTCCACCGTTTCGATATAAAGATCCTTTGAATGGACGTCCTCCTCCTCACAATTGCTACTTTCCGAGTCGCTGCTATCACTTGAAGATTCGGAAGCCGAAGAGGAATCCGATGAGCTTTCACTGCTTTCTGCAAAATATAGCAAAATTACATAGTTAAAACCCTTGTTCAACTTTTCTTTAAAAACAAATTGTGCCCCAATAACAATATGTGCAAGCCTTTTTGTAAATATGTACCTTTTGGAACTTTAGAGTCCGAATCATGGCATGGTTTATCCGGCTTGGACTCCTGGCTCATTTCAAAGTAGTCATCTTTACCACTCGTAGGATCCTGGGCTGGCTCAGCTCCATCTTGTGCAAATTTAACCAATACTTTGAAATAACAAACTCTTAAAATGACTCCTTGTTTGCCGTTTTTTTAATAACCTATACTAGTAAATTGAATAGTTACAAAATGCCAAAAAATACCTTGCTTGTTCTTTTGAAATTCCATTTCACGGCAGACTCACTTTAAAACTGAAGTTTTTTCCGTTAAGTTTTGCTTCAAATTAAAAAATCACTTGGTTTATGTGCAAAATCACTACAAGAGCAGATGTTTGTAACCCTCCTTTCTGGTCGACTGCCAGACTGACACAAATGCGAGCAGACACCTTCTTATGAGCCCAAAATTAAGTAGTAAGTAATGGCAAGCGACCGCAATATCATCAGGTGTTTTAAGTACTAAAATATGTAGTATATTTACCTTTCGTACAACTAAATCCACTAGAACAAATAATCAAATATATAAACCCAGTTTTGACTTTAAAGCTAAATTTGGTGATTTTAAAAGTTTTTTTCGCAACTAAAAATGTTTTTATTTTTCCACTGACTATTTCCAAGCGAAAAATTTTCTTGGTGTTGGCACAAAAAAACTATGTCGAAGAGTCTCTAGAGCACATCAGGCGCACACTAAACTGTTTCAGAGATTGCTGCTGCCCTTTATATCAAAATTCTGACCAAAATCTCATCAAAACGTACATGATATATGTTGACCATGTTATATTATCCAGTCGTAATGCATCATCAAGAATTTGAAATCACAACCGAATAATCATGCAATACCCACTCATGTTAAATACACAACAAGTACACTACCTAGTAAACAGCAAGTTATGTAGCGCTTAAAACGTACAGTACAATACACTGCGTTGACTTCTCAACACGCACATTAGATGCTTCTAACGTTCCTTTATGCACACTCAACACAAATCTAAGCATAACTGATGACAACATTGCTAAGATAGCCTACAAAACCGTACAGTACAGTACACTGCTTTGCTTTCTCAACACGCATGGGATACGGTCATTAAGTCCTCCATGCATACGCAATACGTTTCTACACAATATAGATGGTAACATTGCTAGGAGAGCAAATTGCAAATGGCGTATATCAAATCAATATATATATATGCATATGTATAAATCTTCGTAACACAAATTCATACATGAAATGAACTAACGACATCAACCTCATGATACGAATTACAAACCGTTCACGTTGGCGCAGTACATTTACCGTCAAACGTGTCTCTTTCCGTGTTGTACACCATCGGGTAAAAAAATGTTTTAAAAATATGGTTTTGCAAATCTCAGGGCCAAATATTTTCCAAAATGCAAATGCCCCAAAAATATTTTACAAATGAAACACTATTAAGATAGAAAATTGTACTCTCCGGGGTAGATGAACGGTAAAATAATGCGTAAATGATATGAAATGTTTACTAAAATATTTTGTACTTTTTTGACTAGTTCTTAGAATCAGAAAAAATATTTTCATCCGAATATTTTAGTTCTTTTTTTTACTATGATATTTTTTTCTCAAGACCCGTGGTGCTCCCAACACGGCCCCTCCTCTGAAGTGGCTTCAAACTAATGTTCCAAAATTATATTTTTGAATCTCCAAAATTATATTGTCTAGATGCCGCCGCCTCTGACGGGCTGACTAAAAATTTTTCAATTTTATAATTGTGAGAAAAAAACATAAAATGTTTCACTCTGTAGACTGTTACTCTATAATGTAAAAAAACAAATGTGCAAAAAAATGTTTTCCCCCGAAAATGTTTTGCTCTGTAGACGAACGCTCTTAGAATTGGGAAAAAAATATTTTCGTTGAAAGTTTTTTACTCCTTGGTTAGTGCTTCTTGGTGTATTAATATTATTAAAGTGCAACAAGTAAAATGCTACAAATAAGATTTACGAGTAAAGTATTTCTAGGATTCAATTTTCTACTCTGTTGGGTTGCTCTTAGAGTTAGAAAATAAATGCAGAAAAAAGTTTTTTTACTAATTGTTTTAACTCTCAAGACCCTTGGTGCTTTTCGCATGTTCCCCTATTTCAAGTGACATCCAAATAATATACCAAAATTATATTTCAGATGCTCTAAATTTATAAACTCCCGATGCAGCCGCCTCTGTAGGGCTTATGAGCAAATGTTACAAGTGTAACTGTTATAAGAATTTCTACTGTCCAGCTTGCTGTCTCGCGAGTTGTCTGTTTACTATGACACTAGTGGAAAATGCGTTTTTTATATTTTTTTATGCAAGGACATTAAATGTTTCAGTGTTTATACTTTTTATGGATGCTTTGAGCCAAGGTTACGACTACGTGGAAAGTTGCGACAACTAAAAGATGACCAATTAATGTTAGCAGTAACGCTTTATAAAAAAAGGTAAAAGACAACAACCAAGTTAATATTTGATAACAAAATTACCTTTTCCGTATTTTATTTTTGTAATTAGTGCAAAATAGTTGCAAATTTACATCAATTAATCGTTAGTATATCATTAAATACTTAGTACAGTATGGTTAAATTTATTTTTTTTCACATTACAATCACCTTATTTGTCAAGAATACATTAATGCTCTTATATCTTCCATTACGTGAAACTAATTTCTAATCTATTTACTCTAAAAAGTACAATTGCTTAACATTTGCTACAGTTGATTCTTCACAAAATGTTGCTACATATTAGTAACCACCGGTCACTGAACATGATTAATTACTCACGGCATTCGATCTTTACTCCCCTTTATCTTCCTCTAGCTTCTTCTTTTTGCCTTTTTTGTCCTTCTTCTCTTTCTTGTTTCGATGGTGCTTTTGGGATGACGAGGTTTCATCCCCGGCAGACTCCGTAGCATCAGCATCAGACTTATTCCTTTTTTTATCCTTCTTACTTTTTTTGCGTTTAGGAGAATCCAACAGACTAGAAGTGTCCATGCGCTCTCGATTAGACCCTACCTCAGACTTTTCAGGGACCGGATGACTAGCCCCTGTTGCTTTTATACGGGCGATCGCTGACGATGGGCCAGGAATCTGAGGACTGGTCTCGTCTTGAGCATGCAGAGCAACCCTGGACGACTGGCCCCGCTTTAGCTTATCGCCTGCTTCTGGACCACTGCAACCGGATGTGGGCTGCTGATTCTGAGTCATGGAAGCTGCTACATTCAAGGGAACAGCAACTTTTCGGGATAATCCAGTTTTTATGTTAAAAAACATTGAAACGGGGGGAGAGACGGACTCCTTGCTGTCCTTATGCGGGTCAGGTCCACTGATTCTTGCAATAGCTCTTGTTTGTTCGGTCAAATCATCTTCGTCGCCACCTGATAAAAAAAGGACAAGTGCAAAATTAACATGCTTGTTTTGCCAATATGATACAAAACTATGCAAAAAAAGCATTTTGGCGATTTGTTTTGTTAAACACCTTGGCTGTTTGCATTGTCGCCGCTAGTTTTGTCAACTATATTTTTACTAAGTGTATCTGATGGGGAAGGCAGAATATTGTCATTGCTTGCGTTCTCAGTTTCAACCTTGTCCACCTCCATGTCATATCTGTCTCCCGTCATCTCGTTTGTATTTTCTAAGGTTTCATCCTTTTCCCCCGATCCTTGCTCGCCGTCCTTGTCCCGTGCTTCCGGTTCCACATTTTCTCTATTGACTTGGTCCTGCTTAGACGGATTGTTTTGCTGGCCTACTTGAACGCTGTCGGCCCATTCTAAAAAACAAAAAGGAAATGATAAAGCTTAAAGTTTAAAACCTTTTAGTAATAAATCAGCCTAGTATATAGCACAAGTTCTGTCATACCAGAAGCTTTTCTTAAAAGCTCGTCCTTATCAATTGCACCTCCTTTAAAGTCTCCCATGTACTCCAAAAGAAGGCCAATTTTGTTAAGGGCATTGGGGTCACTTCCAAATGTTCGGGTCGCGCTCTTGAAGAAATTCTGCTGGATTATGGCTACTGATAGGCGCTTCTCTAAGTCTTGTCCTTCCGCTGTCAGTAAGTCAACTTCTTTCTTAGCCCCAGTCAAACTATCTTTAAAGACGCTCATCTTTCGCTCGGCCGCTCTTAACTTTTTTTCATTGTCCTTCGTCAAAATGCTGACGCTGCGGACCGTGTCTACCTCCTCTGCCCCACAGTCGTCGTTGTCGTCCAATATTGACACTGAAAAAATAAAAGTACAAAACGCTTTGAGAAATAAAAACAGTGATTATAAATGCATTGCTTTCCATGTCAATAAACTAGATTATTGGAGTCTTCAATTTCCAAATCCAAATCAGAATCTCTGGATGACATACCTCCATCCGAGTCGGATGATCCATACGAGGACAAATCACTGGAGCTGGACTCTAGTTCATCATTTCCTTTAAAAACAATACAAATTATTTTGTTAATGTAAACAACCTTAACACGGAAGGACTAAACCAAACCAAACTCTATGTTTTATAAAATATATTAACGTACTTATCTGAGTTTGCTTAGCACGGGCTGTAGGCTTGCCGCCACTAGTTCCGGGTCCTGTAATCAATTTTCTGTCACCCACATCACTTGTGTCATCAGATGATGAGGAGTTGTTGAAGGTCGGTTTTACGTGCCCTGCGGCTCCTTCAAAATAACCAAAATTATCCACATGATTATAAACATTTTTCACTTCCTAAATGACTAAAAATTAATGATATTTTTACGTCTACAAACTTACCCTGATTAGGCTCCCTGCTTGCCATTGTATTAATCTCTTTTGTATCCAATCACAGTTGACTTTTCATAAACAAATTTGTGACCAACCCAATCAAGATTTGTGGCAATGTATGACTTTACCCTCCCAATTTTACGTACAACTCAATCTCACAGAAACACCAATCAACTTCAATCTCAATCTAGTTTTTAAAGCTGAACTAGGATACTCCAAAAGTTTTTTCCACAACTAAAAATTGTTTCCAGTTTTTCTACTTATAGTTTCCACTCAAAAGATTTTTTGGCTTAAACACAAAAAAACTACGTCAAAGAGTCTCTCTAGAGCACAACTCTACTCGTCGGAGGTCAGGCGCACACTAAACTTTTTCAGAGATTGCTGCTGCCCTTTATACCAAAATTCTGACCAAAACCTCATCAAAACGTATTAGGTATATGTTGCTGTATCATCCAGTCGTTATGCATCATGTGAATGTTAGCACAACCGACAAACTATACTATACCTTTTCATGCTTACTGCAAAGCAATTACACTATCTACTAAACAGCAAGTTACGTAGAGAGCATTAAAACGTATAGTGCAGTATACTGGGTAGCTTTCTCAATCACGTACAGGATATGCCCATATCGTTCCTACTCAATACGTTTCTAAACAATACTTACGACAACATTGCTAGGATAGCAGACTAAGTATTGCATACAACAAATCAATATATGACATTCAACACGCACAAGATATGCTCATTGCGTCCTCCATGTTTACGCAATACGTTTCTAAACAATATAGACTACATTATTGCTAGGATAGCAAACAAAAAATGGCGTATGTCATATCAATGTATTACATGCACATGTATTAATATACGGAAAAAAGGTCCATGCATGAAATCAACCAACGACATCAACCTTGTGGTAAGAGTTACAAAACGTTTTTCGTTTGCTTTGTTCATTTACCGCCAAACGTTTCTCTTTCCATATTGTAGCTCATTGGGTAACAATCGTTTATAAAAATATGAGTTACTACAAATATACTATCCAAATCTCTAGGCCAAACTGCTTTTCAAAACAAAATGCTCCAAAACAATTGTACAAACTAAAAATTCCAAACATAGAAAATGGTACTATTAAGAATTGATCCAAGGGTAGAAAAATGTGTCCGTGATCCAAACAAATAAGTTACTGTCATTGTTTGTGCTTTTTCTACAGATGCTCTTAGAGTTAGGAAAAAAATGTGGAAAAAAAATTTTATCCAAATTTTTTTGGCTTTATAGACTAATGCTTTTAAAATTGAAAAAAATGCGGCAAACACTCTTTCTTCTGTGACAGTTTCCCTCTTAAGACCATTGGTGCTCCCAACACGTCCAAATAATGTTCCAAAATTATATTTTTGAAGTTCCAAAATTATATTTTTGAAGTTCCAAAATTATATTGTCTAGATGCCGGCGCCTCTGAGGGGCTTACAAAAAATGTTTCAAATTTATAATTTTAAGTTAGGTTAGGTTAACCTAACCACCCTTGTCTGTATACCATGCGACTAGAGAAAAATTATATTTTGCGTTTTTTATATTTTTTATGCGAGGAATGTTTTTAGTGATTATGCGTTTTATGTATGCTTGGAGCCAAGGTTAGGATTACGTGAAAAAAAGTGAACAAAAGGCAACAAATAAATAGTTACAAATACACTTTACAAGTAAAACATTACTTAGCTACAATATTGTAATCACAGGGGTTGGTGCTTAGACAATGACCAAAAAAGCATACAAAAAAGCATTATTATGCCACTTTTCACTCTCAAGACTCTTGATGTTTCCAACACTGCTGTCTCTTAAGCGGCTTCAAAATTTTGTTACAAATTTATGATTTGGATGCTCCAAATTTATAAACTCCCGATGCAGCCGCCTCTGAAGGGCACACAAGCAAATGTTACAAGAGTAACTGTCCTAAGCTTCAAATTTATATGGTCCATCTTGCTGCCTCCATAGTTGTCTAATTACTTTGTGGATAGAAAAAAAATAACCTTTTTTTATGTATGGTTGGAGCTAAAGTTGATATTTTTAGTGGAAACCTTATCTAAAGCATTCCACAAAAATGTCCAAAATATATTTGCGGAAAGTACAATTTGTTTCCCCGTTCGTCCAGTAGTATACTACTCGCTGATGCACTCCACAAAACAAAAACTCCACATTGGTTTTGATTGATTGGTTGGAACAATTAGTTTTGTTTCTGAAACAATCTAGTCTTTACTATGCCCACCCAGTTATCCGCGACGTTCTTGCCGGTAACTTGTTAAAGGGAAAACTCGGCGTTTTTAACTAACATTTATATAAAATCATCACGCGGTTGGAATGCAAGCTCATGTTTTCAAGTGAGACGCTTAGATCGTATGTGAAATGAAATTTAAAGTTTTAAAAAAAATTGTTCAATGTTGTTGCCAGAAATTTTTTGGTAAAAAACCTTGGTGTTTTTACTAATATTTGTGTACAATTATTGCGCAGTTTGATAGCTAGCTTTTTTGTCTGTATTTGCTTTAAACGCCTGTAAAATTATTTTGAACATTTTTTAATGTGTAAGCTGAGGCGAATGGTCAGATAAAAAGATTAAGCAGTGCCATTATGAAATAGTATTTTGGAGCTTATATTAATGCAAACGACTGACACATATTGCTGGGTATACCTTAGTCGCTCAAATATCTAAACCATATATGTTTGTTTCGTAAACAAGATTTTTAAATATAAGTATTTTCAATAGATATAAAAGGCGATTTGTTGTTGCATTCAAGAAGATATTAGTTGCGGTTCTACCACACCCCTTGTCAAGTCTGGTTAACGCTAAGAAAACTGGCACACCAACGATTTTAAAAATATTTGAACGGGAGAAAAGTTCAAGTCTTGCGCAATGTAAATTTTTGAAAAACGAATCCGCGATTTTTATGCTGCATTTACAAAACCATTAGTTGCGGTTCTAAAATATCCCTCGTTTAGTCTCTAGGACGCTTAGAAAGCTGGCAAAACGATTTTCAAAATTTGTTGAACGGAGAAAAAGTCTGAAGCAGTGCAAATTTTTCAGGAAAATACCCGCAATGTTTTGCTGCATTTACGACGAATTAAATTGCATTCTCTAACACGCTCCTTTGATATTCTCTAGGATGCTTACAAAGCTCGCCATCGATTATAAAAACTTTTTGAAAGGAGAAAAAGTTCAAGTCTGGCGCAATGTAAAATATGGAGAAGGTGTGGTCTCGCCGGTTAAT
>JAQFYG010001233.1:0-20200 GCA_034694325.1 Entomobrya corticalis
TGATAGTAGTCGTAGCATTAGTTGGAACCGAGAAAATCATATTATTGCCATTTTAAATAAGTGGCTCTTTAGTGTGTCCGCTTGAACTTTTACTTTTCCTTGCTCATTGCTTTCCTTCCGTATTTACTGTCTCGAGTCACCAATAAACGAAAATAAGGAAAATGGAAGACGAAAGAGGAGAAAGTTTTTTTTTAAATGTTCGAGAGAGGAAATGTCTTTATAAAATAAAAATTACCTACTGCTACTTATTTTACTTCACTTTTTACCATCGTGTACATTTGGTATTTGGTGAATATGTTGGCGATGGCTGAGGAGAAAGTATTTCGCTTTTGCCAGCTGGCACATGGTACATGTTGATCAAATATATGGATGGTATAAGCATCTTCACGGTGTTTGGTTCGTTGGGATTGGGAAGTAGTTTTATGCCCCAGTCGATATTCACTCAAGAATATAAAGGAGTAAAATGGTTGTCTTTTTAACAGAATAAAAAGTTGAAGTGGTATGGTACGAGGCGGCAGATGTTTCATTTCTTTCCTTTGACTCACAAAAATGAAAAAAGTAGAAGAGGATAATAGTAATAATGTATTTAAAGGATTGAATGTGAAAAATACTGCAATACGTCCAGTAATAATATCCGGGCTGGCTATATATGGCAACAGTTGTAGACGAGTTGTGGTACCAGCGACTAGAAATAGGTATTTAAATTGCATAACTTAATAAAAATGAAATCAAGGGATTGTTCATAGAGAAAAGTTGCAAAGCGAACCATAGTTGCAGTATGCTGGAGAAAATAAAAAGACAAAGTAAATTGGTATGTTATCATATCAAATAGGACGACGACCACTGCTTTAGGTATGAAAATTTCAAGCAATAGATTTTAAAGGTAATTCTTGTTGATGACTGAAGACAAGATATTTTATTTAATTAGTTTTATTAATTTAAATAATTTAAAGTTTATGATATGTATACATGCCTTGAAAATTTTCATTTCGACACCTATTAGTCAGAAACACGAAATTACAAAATTCAATAGACACATTCAAATAATAAAATCAGAGAACTTGAATTCGGCCAAAATTCGCAAAATTATATATGCTTAATTATTATTTAGTATCTAATAAAGGATTGTCTTTCAATTTAATCTTTATATAATATCGACTCCCGGAAAGACGTACTGTAGTCTTAATGTAATTGTGAATTGCGAAGTGATTACTGCAAGCTCTGTACAAGTTTCCTAAGGGCCTGTTGACACGGAGCCAATTTCTCGGCTGGGAAATGGAGTAATTGGCGATTAATCCGTGCAAACAAAGTAAAATCCACACTAATACATCATTCTGGGAGTCGGGAAGCCACGATAAGCCTGAATGGTTGACTCACTAGAGGCAAAGCACGGATGGTACGAACAAGCTCTTTTGCAATTGTAATATATGAAATATGGATTCTTTGGAATATTTAATAACAATTCCATCTTTGCGTCATTGTCATATGAATGACACCCTTATCAATATCGTTTTTCATACGTGCAACTTCAATGTAATAACTATTCTCTACTTCATTCTCGATAAAGACAGCTACAACAACCGTCCCTTTGTCAATGACTCCCTCATATCCTACAAATATTTACTTGTTGGCATCTTTGAGAATATAAAAGGAAATGTTCGTCGTTTTTATTTCTTCATTGCTGTAAAACTAGTACGAAACGAGGCAAAGCAAAGATGCAAATCTTTTATTATTTTGAAGTTATAATTTTGTTTCATAACAAAAGGAAATAGAATAAAAGTACACGATAGCATACTTCATTTGGTAGTTTCATTCTAGTTCTATTGAAACGTCATGCATTTATGCATACTTTCACCAAAATTATAGAAATATATGTTATGCCATTCATTTACTACTGTGCAATAATAGTAGTAGTACATTTTTATCTAGAACATAACTGTCACATTAAAGCCGCTATTTTCCTGATGTTTCTGTCATTAAAAGACTTGAAATTTTTCACTGGACCGGAGACAGCTTTTTTCAAGGTAATTTATTTAATACTTGACGATGATAGTGACAATGTTGATGTAAAGAAAGGGTACTTCGGAAAAAGTAAATGGAATAAAAAGATATGTAATGACAATAAGACAGTATTAAAGTAACATTTGATGATGTGATATGATGCACTTCTTCGGTACTCGCTCGCTTACTTTCATCTTGAACAAAATAAGAAACTGCATAGGTAGGTATTTCCGTTCGCCATTTTCCTCTTCAAGTTCATCGGGAATATTTTTGCATATAGGGCATATCGTTGAGCTCAAAACAAAATAAAACAGTGGAATGTTCACATTATACATAATACAACAATAAAACTGCTACATTTGCTGTTTATTTATGCTAGTTTAAAACAACTACATACTACCACCATGTTGAAACAATTAATAACTCCAAATTGGCTATGCAGGCAATATGGCGCTGACTAAAAATAGAACGTATCAGTTGCTGCTGGCGCAGAAGCTGAAAACGTGCTTCATTTAATTGAGTTTCTTCCATTAAATATTCCATGACATTCATAAAAGCAATTGCTTGATGACTATACTATCCATTTTCATTGGGTACAAATACACCTCGCTTTGTTCATCTGGTCCCAGATGCGCAGAAATGGAAGTATTAAGTAAGTGCACAAATAAATGTACTAGAAATATGCATAGACAAATAATATTAGGCATTTTAGCACAAGAAAGGGTAAACGCTGTTAGTGGAACTGGCTCGGTGAGTTGATTTTCACTGCCGGTAAATTCTTGGAATTCTCTACATCATCACTTAATAACTGCGTAATTACATGTCATTTATAAAGTAATCGGTCTTACCAATCCATACAATTAACAAATAAGCACTGTAAAAGCCGTAATAAAACACATCTAAAAGTGGAAGTATAGTGTATAGGTTGTGTGATTAATAAAATATATAAATGAAGGTCGATTTGGTTGAATAAAAGTAAATGACGCACTTTGTATACGGAGTTTCGACGTTGAGATCAACAGATAAACAAGCATGATCATTATGGTTTATGACAAATGTACTGACTGAGACTTACGTTTTCGTCCATACAATTTTAGCAGTAAACATAAATATAGAATAAAGAACATGGTGATTTCTCCCAGCACGTTCCTTTTATTCAGACTCTGTCTTGTCTTTACGTCCTGACAAGTTTATTAATTGTAAAACCCAAAGTCATAAAATCAGCTAAAGGTACAGTGTACATTGCAAACATAGTACAAATTTTTTGTAAAACGAGTTATGAAAATATGAAGTACGATTAACATACTATTACAAAGCATGCAAATTCCATTGTTAGAAATATAGAACTAGTACTAAACCCCAAAATAATAATACACTGAAGATAAATTTTACCATTTTAAATCTGAGACGTGAACCTAAAGCCAGTAACAATGACAAAAGATAAAAGACACTGCTGTATGATCCATTAAAATAAAAAATGCATTATTATGTCTAAATTCGTAGATAAATTGTGTGAACAAATGGGAGTTAGAGAGAAAGGAGAAACATTTTTGTCCGGATTGCACAGTAATCAGGATATCATTTTAAACATGACTTTCTCTTCCAGTTCAGAGAGTATTCGTAGCCATTTTTTTCACTACAACATCATCCTCTTCAGCAGATGCCATAGATATCGTTCCGTTCCCAACAGTGCAACTAAAATAAGAAATATAGCTATCCAAATAAGACTATATAGCGTTTTTAATAGAAAACATTTATAGCTTAATATTCATATGGACTTTATCCCTTTTGAGAACTTACTCTGGAAACATTTTTCGACAAGGAAGTCCATCCCATCCAACCAGCGAACGTAGAATCACGTCAAATGTCAGCGCCGGTGGGATTTGTTTCATGATGAGACGTAAGCCAACACTGAAAAAAAGGAAAATGACAATAATAAAAATAATTGCGCTTTTGAATCGTCATCATCATCATCATATCCCGTAAATCCCAATTTATTTCGTCTTCCTTTTCTTTTTCTCCGGCTTTGAAGCATTTTTTTGGATGGAACTAAAAATGAAAATCCCATCTTGTACTTCCATACATTAAAACTATTGTAGAAAAAGGAAAGTGCAGAGGAATAAGTGGAGGAGAAACAAGGAGAAAAAGTGTTTATATGGTGATGATTATGAGGTTGCAGAGAGTGTATAATGTGGTGCAGTATGCTTGAGTTGAGAGTACGCCGAGATGCTAGTTTCATACGAAAAAAAGGAAGAAGACGATGATGGCATGGCAATGCTGTACTCTCATAGAATCTTAAAAACCACATTAAAAGAATTTCCATTTCCTCCTCTTTTACTTTTCTTGTTCCTCATCGGTCGCTTCCCTGAAATTGCTACGAGAAGAAAAACAAGCAAAGGGGAAAAAGACGGACAAAAAGAGGAAGAGAGAGCATTTAGACATGACCTACATTTTTCCTCTTGCCTTCATCAACCACCACAACTCTACCTACTCTACCATCTTCCTTCCCACGACTTTTTGTGTGCGTGTCTGTGTGTGAGCTGACGTCCAACAGGATAAATGTAGACGAAAAAAATTAATGCGTGCTTAAAAAGTTTGCAGTATTTACAAGTAAAGTAAAAGCATAATAATGTATTTAATATTAACAGGAATAGAGTTGATGTAGGGTAGTAAAAAACTGTAAAAATATGGAGTTCAATTTCTTGCAGACTTGGATTAATAAATAAAAATCCGGAGACACACAACACAGGAATAAGACTACGCTTATATCAGAAATATTCATTTGATATGTGTTCACATAAATTAGTTGGTTGCAGAAAACATTGTAATTTGCATCAAAAAGTAAATGAACCATCAATATATAGAAAGAAGGATAAAAAGATCATTATGAAACATTATCTTTTATAGACAAAAACTCCAACGCAAATTTTAAAACCACTTTTAATACCCGAATGTCCAAATCATTCTTGCACCACTTCACGCTTTCTTTAAATTCTGTAGTCTGTCGGTGCTGATGATGAGGTACCACGTTTTACACTTTACTTATTATCATGCTATCCCTGTCTTTCGACTAGTGTTGTTGTGCACTTTTCTAAACAACAAAGGCTTTTGTTAATGCACCCGCCACCACCACCAACAAAATAAAAAGAGCGAAAGGAAAAGCCCTCTTTTTCAGTTCAGTTTTCTTGAGAGACTGTACAGGCTTTTCTCTTCTCTGAGAAACAAGTTGAGCTCCCAAACTTCACTTGAAAAACTTCAACTTCTTCCGATTTCCTTCTTTCTTTCTTCGTATACACACTTTCCTCCCATTTCATCCTTCCTTCACACACTACTACACTACTTTAATAATATTATGTTTGTTTGTACTATGTGTAGCCTGTCATATTTTTAACAGGAAGTGCTGGAGAATGTGACGCCGCTGATGATGATGACGATGCAGATTGCAATGCGGCAGTGCTGCGTTAGTTGTTGTCGTTGTAGCTGTACACATTAAATACTTTTGGACAACAAAATACTATTTATCCTTCTTCAAAGCAAGCGTCTTTCCTAAATCTGACACTCTATAGTCTACTCACACATTTTTCACGAACGGAGTACAGAGAGACAGTAAGAAAATCCAGTATTTATTTCTCTCATCATCAAAATATTCTTGGCATTAAACGCTTCCTGGATTTTTTTCTTCCTCCAGCCACTAACTTTTTCCCCTTCAACTTAGGTGGACTGAAAGGGGTTTGTGATGTTATATACCGACAGTTTGATCTATACACATAGCCAATATACATATTCTCTTTCTGGTGAATTTACGGCGAGAGTACACGATACATAATATAGGGATTGAAAGAACAGCCGCTAAACTTTTCCACTATTATAACAAGACACAATATGGAATGGGAGTAAGAAGGCAAGAATGCCACCACTCAAGGTCTTTTCAAGAAATAATATAGGTATGCAAAGACTCTTTATTGCAGTCTGATCCTAGCTGGTAGGGTTTTAATTTCAGGGAAAAGATGCTACCTTTCCTGCTTGCTAACCTCGTCGACGTTCTTCCATTTTCTACTACACAAGCTTATGTTACTTAATGAAAAATGATAATACCTAATTCATGCTAAAAATTGCTTAACGCCACATGTTACTCTATTCTTTACATAACCGCCATCTACATCCTCATCAACTCTTTTCCTTGAAACTCTCACCAACACTACTGAATTAGTAATTTAGCGTGATAATTTTACTAAATCTGCGTACCGCAAACTTTTTACGCATTTCTTTTTTGCATCAGCAGTAGCATAGGGCCAAGAGCAGACTGTTAAACTTGCTAAATTAGTAAAGTACGTTCTTGGTGGTGGAAGGGAGCAACAATTCTTGACGGATACGACCCAGAGTCAAGAACATTTTTGCGTACTATTAGATTTCACATAACAAAAATCTGCTGAATGGAAATATGGCCGCTTTAGTTGTGGACAACCCCAACTTTAATTTCCTTCAAAAAACTTAAAAAGTTTGGAAGTGATC
Source organism: Entomobrya corticalis (assembly GCA_034694325.1). NCBI lineage: Eukaryota > Metazoa > Arthropoda > Collembola > Entomobryomorpha > Entomobryidae > Entomobrya > Entomobrya corticalis. Next base: position 6,514 of record JAQFYG010001233.1, read on the forward strand.
AGGCAGCAGGTAGACCATTATCAAGTGCTGCCATTGCTGGTTGTGAAGTAAGGAGGTATCAAACACTTATATATCTTACGTCAAGGTTACCTGCTAATGTTTATGATGACAGTAATGCATGGAGAATTATCAGTGTGAAATTACTGGAGGAAAGGAACCCTAATAAGATGGCAAAATGAACGTTAGTGCGTGCTAAAACTTTCGAGTCCTTAAGTGGTGAGCAATTTAAGAATTACAAAGGTGAGTGGAGGCAAGAAGAACGAGACGAGGCATGACATTATTTTTGGTTGCCACACTGATTGTGTCAAATGTTCGGAACATTGCCGTTTCGTAACATTTTTCTGACTGCAAACTCATGACATTGTTTTCAGCAAAACTTGTTTGTCTTTTTATTAGTCGGCCATTATTAGCACATGTGTGGTGTGAGCACCACATGCCACGACGAATAAGAAGAAAACCTTCAACCTCATCAGCATTATCGCCATCATCATCTCAGGTGGTGGTCTCAGTAGTGGTAGCTATCGCATGGACACACAAGTAATTAGCCTGGTCTAAGTAAGTTTCTCTTTTGTACATGGGCTCTAACACACAATAATGTAGTAAGAGCTTATGTGTATCTTGCACCTTCAAAAAGCCAAATCACCATCACCTTGTTCAGTTCTGTGTCTATTTTTAGGTTTTACCTTTTATTTTCCTCATGTAAGTTATGTATGTTGAGTGCTGCATTTGCGCTTCAATTATTATTGGGTACGCTTCTACTGGGGCTTATTTGTAAAGTGGATTGCACGTGTATAATTACCATGAAAATAATAATTTGCGTAGGAAAACAGCAGCAGCATAGAAAAGTCGAATCTCTTCATACGGAAAGTGAACAGTGAATAAAGAAAGGGAGTTGGTGTTGATATCTTTGATAAAATGCTGCATTGGAGATGTTGCTGTTGCTGCTGCAACTAATAAGCGTAATGACTTGGTTGTTGCTCTGCTGCTACTAAAGAAAAGTTGCAAGCAGCCAAATGGAAACAAAAAGTTTACGAAATGAAGACTGAGTGATGGAGTTTTCGGGAAATTGAGACATGAGTAGGAATTTTCGTTTCTAAAAATGTACTTTTCTCACCTATTGATCCTTGCAGCCACACCATATAACCCACTCTTATATGCCGTTTGATCCAAATCCTGGCAGTATAGCGACCATATACACTCTACCGCCGGAGAATCCTTTGTATATGCATTCGCTATATTAAGTAAAGCACGGAACATGTTGTTCACGTGACCCTCCCCTGAAATAGAATCTTCAAAAGTATCCTGGTCATTACTTCTACCGGAAGCAGGGCTCTCTGATACTGTAGATGAGTCGTTGAGAGATACAGGATTTTGAAAAAGAATATCCAAGGAGGAGGACTCTGTTGTCATCATCATTTCACTCCGTGGTGAGTACCATGTAAATGGTCCATCCTCCTCCCAAGATAACGCTCTGGCTTCACCTGCTACTGTGTCATTACTCATAAATTTGTGGCGCTTCAAGTGTTCCTCAGCCGTTTTCTGTACAAAGCTGTGAATTTGATTGAGGAGGAAAACACCAAACGACATGAACACAAATGAGGTGAGACTCTTTTCATATGGACTCTGTTGATTATCTTCTCCCCCATTTTTCATGATGTTTGATGTCGAAGATGCTGTTCCGGCATTACTCGTCTGGTTTGCGTTGCTGTTGTTGCCAGTATTGGTACTATTATTCCTGTTGTTTGAAGCTTTGCTCATTCGGGCTTCCCTTCCTTGATATTTCTCGTTTAGTTCCACCAGCAGTTTACTGCTGTTGCTTCGTTGAATCGTTTCATTTATAACCTGTTTTTGAACAAAATAAAATTAAAAGTACTTCCTTTCTTGCCTTAAAATTTAGTTTCCGATAGATTAGAATGAATGATATTGGGCGAGTATCTCAATGCCCCAGAAAGATATTCGGGATTTATAATAGCGGTTTAGTATGCGGAAAAATGTCAGGGAAGCGCTCCCGTTAAAATGCTAATGATAATCCATTGTGTTTCTTTATCCATGCAAGCATACGCCACACGCCTGTCTTTCCAGTGTGAAGGATTTAGACTTTTTCGGAAGTACAATGTTTCAAGAAGGCGGACTCAAGCGAGGAAAAACCACTTTGCCTTCTAAACAACAGGGCTGGAGTTATAACTGGTTGTATGGTGCTTACTCGCTAAGTATGTGAATGGTCGATAATTATTATCTATCGGGCTAGCACTGTTCCCTAATTATTTCGAGTAATTAAACGCCACTACGCGATCATGGATATGTATGCCTGCACGTTACTACAAAGAGCGTACAAGTTGAATGTAGGCAATGGTGCTGTTGACGTTCGTGATTGTAAGGGTAAGAGAAAAGAACTTGAATTTCTCATCGTCCAATTCCGCATGAGTTGAGAGGAACTCAGACAAAATGGACGACGAAATCAGTCGGCAGATCGTATTACTAGTAGAATTAGCTAACTCGGCTAAACCAAAAATCTAAGCAATTTTAACTGTTCCGGTTTGAGATTATGTCATTCCTCTAGTATAGTACAACGAGTACATAAAATCGTCTTATATGCTGAAAAAGACTATGAGAGAAAGAAAAAAGGTTGCCGATTATTTTTTTTCGGTATGATAATATGTAGGAAAATGCTACAGAGAGTATGAGGCTGTGTGAAAACGAAGTAGGTAGACATGAAAGCAGTAAAACAAAAGCGAATTGTTTTTAATCATTGTTCTCTCTTTAGCCTGTGTAGAATCATCAGCACCGCAATAGCAGCGCAGTCGAAGCACCGTCATCATCAACAAGAATCCTCTGAATTCTCTGGATCTGTTTCTACTCTCCTGTTTTACCGATGCTGGTTGTTGGTGAGGCTGGAGAAAACGCTGCACCCACTTATTCACACTCAGCTACACACCAACCAGCCTACTACTCTCGTTCCATACTGGACTGTTTACCGTAAACCAAAGGATAGGAGTAGCAGCATTTTCCTGTAATTCTCATTTCTCGCCTCTTTCCTCTTTTTTTATAGTCTGGAGTCCAGCCAATCCATTTCATTTTATAGGGAAATGTCTACTAGTTTTCATACAACTTACAACCATGGATTCTCTTATTTTCTCTCTTCCTCTTTCTCCATGAAAAAATACGAATGGTTCATGCCATGCTCAACTAAATGGAATACTCGATATGACAAAAAATGTTTTATCCGCCAATTTTATTTTTTTTGAGTGTCCATTCAATTCACTGCAACAACACCATCTTCAGTATAATCAACATGAGAACACCTTTTTTCTTGTTCTTTCTCCAACTTTATCTTATTTTTTTCATCTGCTGCTAAATGTCAGCATGAATAACGTCTTCATGTTGAGCGATATGCAATGAAAATACTTACTTTAAGGAATCCTTGGAATGCTGTTGGAAATCCAGAAGTTGATGTGGATGTGTCTCTGTTCTTTGTAGAGTTGCTTTTGGCCTGAGTAGACGAGAATGCTGATAATAAAGACGCCGGTGAAGTGTACAAATGATTTGCTAGAGAGAACAGTGTCTCCAAATCAGCCGCTAAATTTTTTGGCTGTATGAGGAATCCTGGATTGGCACCATTATCCTCCTCATCCTCCTCCTCTTCATCTTCTTCTTCGACTTCTTCATTATCATCATCAGCAATGTCGTTGTCGTCGTCCCATTCCTCCTCCTTTTTTACGTTGCCCAGATTACCAGATACATCATCTTCATCGTCATCATCAACCTCAACAAAGTCACCGTCTTCTTCCTCCTGGAATCTCTCCTCCTTTTCGTGGTCGTGACGGTAATGATGGTATCCTTGCTGATATTGTTTGGGATTGGGAGCTCGGTTATGGTTTTGGTTTAATGGGTACCCTGTGCCCTTTCCAGTTTTGTTTATTTTGGCTGGTGACGCTGGTCGAGGTGGCTGTGCATTATTATTATGAGGATGATGAGACTCAGGATGATTGCGAAGATGATGATACGGATGGTTTGGTGCTGCCATGCTGCCTCCTGATGGTGAAGCTATGGATGGGTGCCAAGACGTCGTGTACAAATCATTGTGAGCTAACCCTCCAACACCACCACCTCTTCCTTTCTTTTCGTGCGGTGCTAATGCTAACCTTTCTACACTGTCCACCACATTATGAGCAGAATTAGGACTCAGCGACGGTGAAAATGACGGTGGACTCTGGTGACCTGGATATGGCTTCTGATTATGATGATTACGCTGGTGATGATTCGCTAGCATTTCTTGTCTTTTGACGGATGCCAATGTTGGTGGATGACTTCTATGTGTCAACGAAGAATTGGTGGAACTAAAGGATGTCACTGGCGTAGGCAATGCTGGTGCTGAAGTCATTGAACCAACTGAACCTCCGGGAGGACCAAGCGAACCTTTCTTGGGAACGCTACTGTAATTGATGGCAGTAATACTCGCTTTCGCTGAACTTGTTGCTGATGATGACGTTGAAGTCATACTACCATTAGTCTTCTTCACTGACGTAACTGTGCCGGAATTGACAGGATTTCCCTTACCATTGCCGCTAGACCCATGAACGTGCTTTGATTTTGACGATAACAGACGGTGGAGCTCATCTGCGAGCTCGTTAACTTCCTGCATTGTTGGCTGGGAGCTTCGATAGTTGGGATCGTTGGCAAAACCACCCTGTGAAAGAATGGCAAGTAGAAAATAAACATACAATTATTGGAAGAAAATTAATGTTTAATAGCTCATAAGTAAGCAGTAACGACGAATTCATTGTAAGAGGATTAGAAAAGACTGAACGTGAGCCCTAGCATATAAAATGAATGAGGAAAACGGAAAACATGAGATAATTTCATAGATATCCTGTTGACTTTGGGAAAACATGAATGCGGAACCGCCAAAAAATTCCGATTGATATACAGTGACAAAGACAAATTAAAACCGTTAAATGGTCAACAAGATACTTTCTCGCTTTCATGTATTTTCCCCATTTTTCTCTAGTTTCTTTTTTTGATCCGATTAACGCTCTAAGTAGCTGTACCTTAGGCGATGAAACGAAATGATCACCAGCATTACTGGCAGTAGCCTTTCCTCCAACTACTGTCGTTGGAGAAGCCCGACTTCTATGCTGGTAATTCTGTTCCACTGAAGATGATGATGAAGAGGACGATTCTGAGGATTTTCTAGAAGATCCACTGTTGTGAATAAGGATCACGATTCCGATCACACAACCAATCAACAACGCGAAACCCAGCGCGGCCGAACATCGTCTAGAGTCCATTTTTCTTTTTCGCCAAGAAAATCTTTTGGCTTCCAGAAAATAGATAAAAATGGCAAAAAGAAATCAGCTGACACGATCAACTTGTTAACTTGTTGGAGTTCTAACTGAAATCCTCTTACAGAGAAACGAGAAAAAAATAAATGAATCTGTTCTCCGGCAACAACGTAACATAAACTGTTTTAAGTGAATCACATCACTATACTTTCTCTCTTGCTATAAGTAAAAGTTTCAACAACAACATCACATTCAATTCATGTCACACCCGAAAACTAGGAAAAAACGGAAACTTGACGATGACGGAGTTGCTCGTCTGTTGTTAGATGCGGTGTTTTTCGCGGTGGTTCTATGGTGGTAACTAGAAACGCTATCATTTTTTATTTACTTTTTTACTTTTCCACTTGCTCTAGACGTTCCCATCGACATTCCAAGAAACATTTTTTCCCTTCTTGACTTTCTCTTTTTTCTGTGTCAGTGTTTGTGCGTATACATTGAAAATACTCTTCTTGACTGCATTATTCTTTTTTCTTTACTTTTTATGTGCTTTCTCTTTCCACACTTTTTCTTCAGACTTTTTCTTTCCAGTTGTCTTTTTGCGTGAGTCAAATGAAAAGTGAAGAATAAGATATGCTTTTTTTCTTCGGGAGAACAGCAACAATAACAAAGTTGTGCTTTTATTTTTATCTGCTTGACTTTTTTTGGCAAGGAGTCAATAATAAGAAGAAAGATATGAGGAAAACGGAAAAGATGTTTTCATGAGGAAGTTCTCAGTATTTTACCACGAAAACACGGTCAGCAAATTTGGAAGTTGCTCCTATCAACCTCATCATTATCATCAGCAGCGACAATATCAAACGGTTTCACTATCTATATTTGCTTTCCTTCTTTTTTAGACTTTGTGAAACTTGCAGTTAGTTAGATCCAAGAAGAGAGGTAGGGATTGGAAATGCTGCCGTTAATACAAAAGAGGCCAAACGAGGGAAATTATGTGATGTGAAAAAATAACAACGACAATAATCACACTCGTGAAAAAACAGTACAAACAAAAGAACACTCCAACTGTTTGTCTAGATTTAGAACGATACAAGCAATAAAACCATTGATACCATCCGGTACATACAAGGAAGCAAATTTTCACCAAAAGAACTTTACTTTTCCCAAGGCAAATATTTATATTTTTTATCCTGCTGATAACGAGCCTCCAAGGTTGGAATTTTTCAGTTTCGCTTAACTTTTATTTTTATTTTAGAAATATAAGCACTTTTTCTTTAAACACCGTATGCCAAAGGGTAAGAGGCCAATACAAAGCCAAAAAATCCAAGGCTTAGATTTCCTTTGATAACCCAGCTCTCAGATTTAAAGTTGACACAATTAAATTACAAGAAGTCATAAATAACAACTACTTTTTATTTAGTGGTTGTTTTACTTGTTAGATTTTAATAAAGTACAGAGACTAAAAACTTCCTTATCATTTCTAGTCAACGATAAAGCTACAACTACACTAACTAACTACTGTAGTTCGTAGTGGTAATAGCCTGTGCACTGTGTGCTCTATAAGAAATATCAACAGAAGCTAGGAACCATCCTCAAGTTCCTCACTAATCGTAATTCATTATCTTATACCATTTGACAGTGAATGGGACATGGGATATATATGAAATACTCTCAACCTCAAGAAACACCCTAAAAGGTTTTTTTTTCGTTCTGGCGTTGTGTAATTTTGTCATTTTGTCACGACTCATGACGGGAATTGTCATAGTCATGCACAATAATAGGGACAGAAGAAGGGTGTCAACGAATCCAAGTGAAAAAACCTAGCAAAAAAGGAGACAGTTAGATTAGTAGCATCAGTATTACATCAAGAAACGCAACAACAAGAATCAGCGCACACAGTCCCCGGTTTTGTGTGTGCTCTGCTCTGTAAAACAATGTAATGAAGGGAGATAGTGACGAGAATAATGAATGATGATAAAAAGGATTCTATCTGTTTGTGTTCGTGTTGCCCTCTACTTCTGTAATTTTCCTTTTATTATTTACTTTAAAGTCTGTCCATTTTATTTGAAAAGAAAACATGCACTAAAAATAATTCTTGCAAAAGTATTAAAGCTGAAAATTAACAAAAAATTAGGTTGTCACATTAAACCATTAGTATTTTTCGTGATTTGAAAGAATAGCTAGGTCGGGTAAAGTAAGTGTTCAAACACCGTGAAATTTTTATCAACGAGTAAATAGCAAGCTTCAAACAAAATGAGATTCATGGTAAACGAGAAATGACATCTTTTAAAATACAACTTTAATAAGAGTACCATAAAATTAAAATGTCCTTGGTACTGGGAAAAAGATGTTTATAATGAAAACAGATACCGCATAATAAGAAAATGATTAATGATTATTAGTGTAGTTGAATAAAGACGCGGTAAAAAGTCCTTTGTCTATCATCTATTTTGATTTAATGTACTTTATGCCTACAACAATTGACAGTACATCGTTTTCCTGGGGATTTCAGGGTTTTATTGCATGCCATCAATTCGGCGCATTAAACATAACAGTATCAGATGACAGGCAGATGGCTAAAGAAAAGTAATAGGCAATAATAGAATGATAGAAAACCAAGCATTTAAAGTATTTTATATTGTCTCTCTGACAATTAGGTTATATAAAAATCCTTTTTTGATTTTCGTAATCTTTTCGGTATTTGGGCATTTTATTTATTTATGGTGACGCTGTTACTGTCTCTTTGTTTATGGCTTAAGTTAAAGTAAAGTAGAAATGAATGAAAGAATGGTAGAAAGAGGCATGCATGCATGTAGTCAAGAAGCGTGGATGCGTGAAGAAGAACCGTTTCGTCGCTGCACGTTTCACGTGGATTTGCTTTTTACTAAAGATGAAAAAGGACAGGTGTACTGCACTGTTTACTTGCACAACAACAACAGTATCACCATAAATAGGAATGCAATGTGAATGAGACATTTAAAGAAACAATAGATGAACGAGGTGAGTTACTTACCAGATGGAAAATAACTTGCTTTTTTCGATTCTAATGTACTATCGCATCAGTTGCTTTGTGTGGGTGTTACTCATGCATGCATGTTCATGTACTTGGGGGATTGCATTTGCAGAAAGAATTGTCATTTCTTCTCTGTAGTAAATGGTACACTTACGAACGAATTTTCACAGAATGTCTTGTTGATAATAATATAATTAGCTAATGGCTGGCATTTTACTTATTTACATTACACTGTTATATTTGTTTTCAGAATTTTTTTTATTGTGATATGAAATTATTATATTTTCTCACATTGCCCCAAAAATAGTTACGCATTGCAGATCGCTTGGTGCATTATCATGGCACAAGTAAATGTTCATTGTTACATGAGACATGCTTGTGTGATGGGTTTTCTAAGCAGTATCCATTCTCCATGTCAACTTTTCTCCAGGAAAGATTTTAAAATGATAATTATGCATGCATTGTAGTGATAACATAACATACCAAACCCCAAACATGTTGTTTTATATGATGACCACGACGGATGCTTTTTGCGATGGTCGAGTGGCGAAGCAGTTAGAGATAACCTTTAATTTACTATTATGTGTTTATTTATTATCATCACTAACTACCACGAACACAAAAATAACTGTAAAGATGGAAAGTAACGATTGCGAAATTTAGCATGTATCGTCAACAGTTAGTGATTGTCTTTTCTGCTGACTTGGTGGATGCATGTTGCTGTCTTTGTCTTTGACTAAGTTTTTGTGCATATACATATTTATGACGACGATAAGAATGGGACAATGACGCGCTACTGCATAATTTTCCTTGTTGCTTGAATTTATTGTGTCTTTTATTGCATAATGGTATGGACCATGCTATCCACGATTACCAAGTAATAACATATTATGCGCATACACATTATACGATAGATAGTGATTGCAAAATGAGACCATTAAAAGACCGGACGTTTCAAGCAGTGGTCGTTCAGATAGAAGAAGTAGAAAGTCGTTGTGATTACTTTTATTATTATTATGACCACTGTGACACCAGACAACACTTCTCCCATTTTGCGTGTTTCTCTTGCTGTTGTTGATGTACTCATGTACTTGCTTCTATGAAAGAAAAGAGAAACAAAAAATGTTCCAAAAACGCATACAAACGACCTATGTAAGTTCTTTTTAGTTTCCATTTCCTTAGCAAGTTTGATCCCAGCCCTTGCTTTGCTATATTCTGGTAGCAGGTGGCACGTTGGAATTCCCATAAGTACAGTACATCTACTACGATTTGACGACAGCACCGGAATGATGGTGGTGGACAAAATGTTTCCCGTTCTTTGGCAGCTAAAGTTTAGTTGATGTTAGTGTGAAATGGAATTCTAAGCATAATTCCTACTGAACTCAGAGCATCTTTCTGTCACGCCTTTTGGTAGGCAATGTAGAAGTAAAAAATAGGAAGTTACAACGCATATCCTTCAAAACAAACTCCAAAATTACAGACCCCTTCAGAATGTCCCGTTTCAACATTCCTGGTACGACTAAATTTCCATGTGCAAATTTGTTCTACAAAACGTACATATAGGTATTCTTTCTATTCATGTAGCTCTTCAATAGCCATTATGAATAATTATTCATGCAATATAGCTGGGTTATTCGTAATGTACTCATATAAAACACTCCATAAAAATTATCATTTTTCTAGGGCGTGCATGATAGGTTAAGTATTTACATTAGAATATAAAGAGTGTAGATTCTTCCATTGGAAACGTTGACACGTAGTTAAAATTGGGAAGGTAAGACTTAAAAAAGAAAAATAGAATACCAGCGGAAAGTATCAAAAAGTAACAACGTCGTGCAATGCACTATTACTTGCTATATCTGTTGGTCGCCAGTATGTCTAGTCGGAAAGATAGTACAAGAGGGAGAAGGAGAAAAAATAATGTCTACAAGTCTGCATCATCCTCACCATCACTGCAACCATCATCAACTCAAGAGCCCTTTCCGTTTTTTAGATGGCTTTAGCTTGCAAATGGTGTTTACTACCGGACTGTTTCCTCGTATATATCACTGTATTAACAGGATGAATGTGATAACCATGATCATCATCATCACATAAATAAATAGAACATAAAGGGACTCTAGTACCAGTACTGCGTAATCTTCTAGCTTTTTGTTCCCTGCTAAAGACAGCTTGCAGGGATTCCTCTTCAAAGAGCAAGCCATTCAGCATCCCTGTCATTGTTATCAACACAGACTATTGCGGTAGTAGACGAAACGGACATTGCGTTAATTTCCATAAAATCATTTGCAACTTTTGCACAGAACATTTTCTGCTTATCTCTACTCTGAAAACTGTGAAAACAACACTGTAAGAACTTTTCTCCGGTAAGTAAACTTGAATAGAGCACAGCAGTATGACAAAGTAGATGGAGAAATAGTGGAGCAGAATAATTTAACATTTTATGACAATCATTTTACAACATGACCCTACGTGTGTACTTAGCATTGGAGTAAACAGTCGGCTTGTCATTGGCTTCGAAAAAGTAAAGAGGATCAGTAAGGAGGAGAAGGCTTTTATTGCAGTAAATTAGCTCTAGCAAAACGAATCCAAAAGTCTCAAAACTTCTTAATACTCAGGAATGTGATGATAATGGTGTTGATAGCAATGAGAGATTTTATGTGTTTATCTTATCACCCTGTTCCTAAAAGGAGGTTGCAACTTTCTCATTTCATCAAACATCTTTTATGATCAGCAGCTGTGAAAATGATAAGACGAGCAGAAATCCCCATCACATGAGTAAAGGACAGCCAAACGACCCTTTCACATAAGGTGAAAGGTAGCGGAAACAAAAACAGCTATATCGGAAATCAGTATTTGTATGACTGCATGCATGGTTCTGGTAGATATTATGTATTTGATTTTTTGTTTCGATGTAATAAAATCTACTAGTTAGTACGCAACCTCATGAGTGCAGACTTTGGACAGCATCATAACTCTGGTTTATCGCTAGTACATTAACCTTGTTCAATATCGTCGATTTGCAATTTATGAGATGACATTTTACAACTTTTATTATAGACAGGTTAAATAATACATATTTGTACAATTACAAAAACACATATACCGATCAAAATTGAACATGCTCATTCTAGCCACTAGCTTATCTGTATATAAGTGTACATATAAAATATAATTTTTATTTATAATCACGATTCCCAACGAGATTTCTTAGGACGAAGAATTAGAGTACCATCCTCAGCTTCGGCTGGATAATACTCTTTTCGGTCATATGAATAATTCATATACGCAATATATCCAGCGCATATCCCTATTGCGACCCCTCCAATGATCATAACTGGCTTATTCTACAAATTAAAGAAGAAAAAAGATTGATTTTGACTATTCAATTATAGCTGAGTTTAAATACATTTCGTTTCAAAGTATAGTATTACACACATACAGGTTTTGCATATAGCTCAAAGTTCAGTGCCCTAAATACACCACTGGTCTTCATTGATCTGATTCCTTCACCAGGCTCATGTTTTTGTTGTTGTTGGTTGGAGGCCTTCTTTGCAGCATCATTTATATTAGGCTGAGGGCCAGATGATTTTTTTGAGTCTCCAGATCTCCCTTGCGAGTTCCCCATTATGAAACTTGTACTAAGAACAGAAATAAACAAATAAGAAACATAAACGTATAATTTATAAAGTGTCAAAGCGAAGATGAAGGGCCAGATCACTACGATTTTGAGCAAATTAAATAACTTCCTAAACGTTTGTTTTTTTTTCACATGAAATTTAAATTTTGGCATGACGGCGATCAAAGAAATCAATCAAAGCATTTAAATGTCATGGAATGTTAGGTACAACATAAAATCTCAGGCCGTTTTAGTTGAATATCTATTTAGATTTAGAATGATTCCGCACCTACTTGCAAAGCTATCAAATATCTGTCGTTAAAAATGATATTAAGCTCTAACGATTTCTCAACAAGCAGCAAACATAATATGTCTGCATCTGAATATATGATATAAATTGGTGATGATAAATGCTTGAACAGGGATAACTGTGGTTTCAAAAGTCAAACTTGAGGGGATACATTTAAATCAAATCACTTGTCTCGGTCTGCTTCTTTCAACCTGACAAACTATCTGCTTTTGTATTTTGACAGAAACTTTTCCACAAAAGTACCCACAACAACATCAACCGAATTTTCTCTTGCTTTCTAATAGAAAGCGGGCAAAAATGGAAAGGCACCACCGAGATTCGAACTCGGGACTTTCTGTTATGCTATCCTCTCAACCGGATACTAGACAGACGCTATAACCAACTAAGCCATGGCGCCCGGTTGTCAAACGGGTAGGAAAAGTTTCTACTGGATTCTACTTGGATCGATCAACGGAGTTCCCACATAACATGTGTTTCCAGTATATGGACTCCAAATCAACACAATCATACAGTTTAAAAATTGTAACACTCACTTTTACGTTTTACAGAGTTCAGATGATTACAGCCGGTCACCGGACTAACTGTGCACTGTAGAACGACAGTAAGGAAGGTCCTGGAAACCAATCTAATAAAACAAAACACAGAAATAACTGTGACCAATCAATTCAAAATGTTAAAAAACAAACAATCAAGATACTTTGTTTTGTTAATTTTGAACATTGCCGACAGCGACAAGGATTGAGACTGACCGCTAACAGCTAATAATTGATAATGATTGATAGTTTATCTCATTCTAATAATCTCAAAATAACATTTAATTTAACTTACATTTCAAAGCCCAAATTATTTGTTTGATATCTTGACACTTGATGTCTAGTCTACAAGCAATTCAGTTTGGATCTTTAAAGTTCCGTAATTATATTCGCAACTCTCAACATCCTACACCAATCAATTGTCCAATTGTCCAAATAAACTGGCTGAGGGAACGAGTAATAAGAGTAAAAGCTTTTTTTCTGCTCTCCAAACAATCTATTCAGTAACTGCTCAATAACTTATCTGGTATTGTGTTCCTTTCTTTCTCCAACTTTCACTTGTAATTCAACTACATAATATCGGCAAATTGCAAAGGTCAAAAATGACCAAACTCCAAGTGAAAGTACCAGGCAAACTAAACAGGGAGCTGAGTGAGAGTGCAATGTGCGAGTGTTATTGTAAACACATGAAAAAATAGACTGGTTTTCTTTGCGGGCTCAACATCGGGGCGATATGAGACTTCTGTAACAGTGTAAAATCGCAAACTAATGCACTATAGACGATGACGATATGCTGAGGCTTTGGTAAAGGCTTCTTTCTCTTTGTTCATTTTTTATCATCATCTCGTTGTTGTCGCATTTGGATCCACAGACTAAATACATAATAGACAAGTGCAGTTTTTTGCTATATTCTTTTCTCCCTGCTATTTTTTC